>CM062231.1:3949971-4231698 GCA_031216185.1 Syzygium aqueum
ACACGATCTTATCATTAGCACGGACAATCTTCTTTATCTCCGTGTTTGCAAAATAATTAAAAGAATCCAAGTGTTGCTTGACTAGCCCTCGCACCTGAAATCACCAAAGATAAATAACCGTCGGCAGAACTGCACCTCCCATTTCGTAAATAGCTCCGAGACAGAAGACCATCGATACAAATTGTGGATTACCTTCAAGAACTCGGGCACGAGCTGGAATTTGTCGACGGCTGATTTTATCGGGGCGGCTAGCTTTCGATAGTCGACATCTGCCTCACTGGCATCAGCAAGAAGAACAACGAAGATCATTTTCAAGAATTCAAATCGCCGAGACATCAACTATCTTCGCCAACGACGGTTATGATCAAGAACATTTACTCGGAATTAAAAAAAAAAGTACCTTTTGTCGCGGAGGTCTTCCATGAGCTAAAGAGAAAGCTGCAAAGCCTCAGCTCGGCGCGATCAGTTCACGGAATCGAATGAAAGGAAATTCGCAGGGCCAGCAATTGAATAGCCACCTTCGTACCCCGTGTCGCCTGCACCAGAAGATCAAGAATTAAGCGGTCGAATTCAATGCCGTCGTTATCAGTTTCGGAGCAAAAGAGCAGCAAAATCAAGTTTCGACCATCTATTCCGTCCCCCGCTCGCTTCAGAATCCCAAATCAATTTCAGAGATTGAAAGCAATTAAAATCATGAACAGCGATGAGAGAGAGAGAGAAATGGAAATCACCGGCTCACCGGAAGGAGACGGCGGCGACCGCCGAGCAGGGCGCGTGCGATGTTGTTGAGGCGGTGTGGCGGCGGCGCCGGGCTGCGATGGAGGTGCGGCTGAGCGGCGGCGGCGGCGACGTCGGTGCGGGGAGGCAAGTGGAGTGGGCGTCGGTCGATGGGGGGGGTTTTGGAGGGGTTTTAGAGGTAAGCAAGAAAATTAGGAAAAATAGCGGAAAAATCCTGAATCTATTGTATCGTTTTAATTCTAGTCTATAAAACTTTTTATAGTTAATACCACGAAAAATCACAAATTATTATACTTGTGATAATTTTACCACAAATTAATTTTTTTTTATCACAAAAACCCACAAACTGCTATACTTGTGACAAATTTACCCAAAAATAATATTTTGGCCACTAAAAACCGTAAATTGGTACATTCGTGACAAATTTACCATTTGTTAGTTTTCGTTGAATTGAATTAATACCACAAAAATCATAAACCGGTACATATATGATAAATGGATGGTGAAACATAAAACTAGCACATCAATTAACTATCATGTATCATTTAACAAAACAATTTGATATTAAAATTTGACGGAAACAAACTGAAGGTAAATTTGTCACAAATGTACTAATTTGAGTTTTTTTTTCCTTTTTTCTGGTTTTCCCTTCTTCCTCGGTGGCCGGTCGGCCGACCACCGGTGAAGCCGGGCAAGGTGGGGCGAGGGTCGCCCTCGCTAGCAATAGGTGAGGCGACCCTCGCCCAGACCTAGCAAGGCCGCCCTTGCCAGCTGTCGATGAGGCGACCTCGCCCACAATCGGCGAGGGCGACCTCGCAAGATCTGGGTGAGGGGGCCTCGCTGGCAGCTAGCAAGGCCAGCCCTCACCTAGATCCCATGGCCGATGAGGCCGGCCCTCGTCAGATTGGGCAAGGACGACCCTTGCCTATTGCCGGCGAGGTCGGTCCTCGCCAAATCGGGCAAGTGCAACCCTCGCCCAGCCCTCGCCGGGTTTCGACGGTGGCCAGCCGGCCGGCCACCGGGGAAGAAGGGAAAACCAGAAAAAAAAAATGAAAAAAAAGAGATAGAAATAATGAAAAAAAAAGATAGAAAAAATGAAAAAAGAAAGAAAAAAAGGGAAAAGATTCAAAAGTTAAAAGACAAAAATGCCCTGATCACAACAAAAGTTAGGCCCTTATTTGAGACTAACATGCAACTTCATGTCCTTATTTGATACAAAATCCATTTTATGCACTTATTTGATAAAATGAGGGCACTTTAGGCCTTTATTTAAAATTTTCCCTCTAGTTTATAAAACTTTTTAGGATTAATACCACGAAAAATCCCAAATTGGTACACTTATGACAACTTTAGCACAAACTAATTTTTTTACTACAAAAAACTATAAACTGCTATACCTATGACAAATTTACCCCAAACTAATATTTTGACAATTAAAAACTCCAAACTGGTACATTCGTGACAAATTTACCATTCGTTACTTTTCTGTTAAATTGAATTAATACCACCAAAAATCACAAACTGGTATATATGTGACAAACGAATAGTAAAACATAAAACTGGCACATCAAAGTACTACCGTGTATCATTTAACAAAACAATTTGATAGTAAAATTTAACGAAAACAAACTAAGAATAAATTTATCACAAATATATCAGTTTAAGGTTTTTTCGTGGTATTAACCCAACTTTTTAATTATGTCAATTTAATCCTAAAACAACACCACCACAAAGTCACATTGATCCACGCGGCTAGTAAATCCTGTCCGAGAGGTCCACAACGTCAGTTCCCCGCTCGTGAGCTTCATCAAGCCGAATACCACCACAACCAACCCTTGGTCGACATCAACATGGCTAGTCTTTGGTGTGAACCACTGCACCCATCCGTCGTTCAAGTCCACCATCCACCAGTTCAATTTTGGAAACGCAATCTTCAAGTTAGGTTAAAATCTTATCCGAATTTGAATATTTGATTTAATTATCTAATTTGAATATCTTTGAGTGGTAGGCATAGTCAATTAAGATTATTTGCACATAATCGGTAATTCAATATCTAAGGTTGAGATGGGATTACGGATTGCTTGGAAAATCGAATTACTTAATCCTTAAGGCTTAAGATGAAGTTGTCGATTTTATTTGCATCCAAATTTGAATCAAGTGAATATTATTGCTATTTCTGAGCTTATCTTTGATGATCTTGATGCTTATTTTTTGATTACTTTCCTTATTTGAAAAATACCAAAAGGATTGCATGGTAGATTAGGATAGGATTTCTTGGTAAACTAGGATAGAATTTTAGATAGGATTGCATGTTAGATAACTCCTAGAAGATTAGAATAAAATTTCAAGTTAGAATAGGATTTAATTTAAATTATTTCCTAGTTTAAATTGGATAATATCTTGTCCTAGATATTTGATTTTCATTAATTTTTAATTACGAATTTTAACAGAAAATCAAAAAAAATAATGTCAAATAGGATTATATGTTGTAAATTCCACATCATATGCCACGCCATTCATACGTGCCGTGTCATCAATGTCATGTCATCCTACCACATTAATATCTATGCTATGTCACCGTGCCGCATGATCATGCCGTGCCATTTATGCCATGTGATCATGTCACATCATCTATGCCACATCATTGTGCCATGCCACCGCCATGTCACCACCTATGCCACTCATACACTCCATGCCATATATACCGTATCATTTAGTGATTGCATGTTTAGGTCCCTTAATTAGAATTGCATGCCATGTCAGAATAACTGAATAAGCAATATATACATAATTTAGACTCCAATTCGCATTACATGCATAGCATATAGGTTAATTTATATTTTAAGATAAAAGAAAACCCAAAAATAATTAATTGTTTTGGCGTGTTTGGTTTACATTCCCAAGTAATTTATTTATTTATTTGCTTTGAGTGTAATTTTTTATCGATTTCATACTCGCATGATCATCTCTTTCATTTTAGTGGGCTAAGGTTAAAATCAATCCTAGTTACTTGACAAATATTTTTTTGAAAAAAAATAGAAAAAGTACTAAAAAGTCGTTAAAGTAATATAGTGTAACCAAGTTCCTAAATCTATTTAGAGTCTAGTTCAAAAGAGTAAAGTACTCTTTCATACTTTACTTGAGTTTTAATTGAGTCACCAAAAACTGGTTGGTGGTGACTCCAAAAATAAATTAATCTTGCATGTTAGGAATTTGAATTTAAATTGCGAATCAATATGAGCTTGGGAAAGCCCGAGCTAGAGTAAACCACTATAGAATATTCTGCACTCACTTAACAATCCTTAAAATATTTTTAATACATGAAATATTGCAACATTTCAAACCTCTGAATCAATTCATGCTTTCCCTTTTTCCCTTAGCAATTCATGGCATCTTTTCTACGTATTCAAGTAGCATTTTCCCGTGCTATGGACACATGCAAAAGATGGTCATCATAATCCTCTAATCTTTTACAAGAAAGACAATGTAAAGCAAGTTCTATTCAAGCCTACCTCGTGATCAGGCATAATTACTTGGGTTAATATCACGAAAAACCTAAACTGATACACATGTGATAAATTTATCTCAAACTAATTTTTTGATTACCAAAAGTCTCAAACTGATATATCTGAAACAAATTTATCCTAAATTAATTTTTTTACCATAAAAAATCTCAAACTGGTATACTTGTAACAAATTTATCATCCATTAATTGGATTAATACCATAAAAAATCACAGACTGATAAACATGTGACAAAACCTTAAACTAATATACCTCGTCAATTGCCACGTATCATCCAAGTTAGTAATTTAACAGTCAAATTTAATGGAAACTAATTGAGGATAAATTTATCATAAATATATCAGTTCGGGGTAAATTAGTTCGAGATAAATTTATCGCGAATGCATTAATTTTAGATTTTTAGTGGTATTAGCCCTTATTACTTTCTTTCTTTGGGGACAATAAGGGCCCGTTTGGTAACGTGTCAAACACTAAAAATTTCTGTTCTTTTGTTCCCAGAAATAGTTTGGGAACAGAAATGAGTTTGGTAAATTTTTTGTTCCCAAGCACATTTTTGCAAATATTTGTGCCGAGAAACAGTTTTGGAAGAGAAACAAGAAGTAAAAAAAAAGTTGCTTTTTGTTTCTCGGCACAATTTTAAGAATCAGTTTTTTTCTTCTTTTTCTTTTTTTTCTTTTCTTCTTTTTGTGTTGCTCTTCTTGGGTTGTGGTCGGTCGCCGACGACCAGCCACAGCCTAGGGCCAGCGAGGGCATCTCGGCCCTTGCCGGCGGAGGCGAGGGTCCCCCCTGTCGGCGAGGGCGAGGGCTGGACCCTCGCCGCTTGGGCGAGGCGGCCCATGGCGAGGCCGAGCCTCGCCGTCGCGACCCACGGCGAGGTCGGCTTTGCCGTGGGTCGCGACGGCGAGGCTCGACCTCGCCCGATCTGGGTGAGGCCGACCTCGCCATGATCGACGGCAGGCCGCCTCGCCTAGGCGGCGAGGGTCCAGCCCTCGCCCTCGCTGGTAGGGGGGACCCTCGCCTCCGCCGGCGGCCGGCGAGGGTCGTGACGCTCTCACCTCCGCCGGCAGCTGGCGAGGGCCGTGACGCCCTCGCCGGCCCTGGGCTGTGGCCGGTTGCCGGCCATCGGCCGTTGGTCACCGGCGACCGGCCATGGCTTGGGTAAACATAAAAAAAAATAAAAAATTCAAAATATTATTAACAAAAAGAAATTTGTGTGTAGTTACCAAATGCATTTCTATTCTTTTTTACTTTAGGAATAGAAATTTTGGACAGTTTATCAAACACCTTCAAATGCTCAGAAATTGTTTCCGGGCACAGAATCCAAAAAAATTATTTTTGTTCAAAAATAGTTCCCGGGCACAGAATAGTATTCATGCGCATCCTAAGTCAGAAGGGAAGTCAGCTTCACCGTTAGGAGGCAGGTTGAGGTTGACAGCCTTCGACCATCAAAGAAAAGAGCACCGTCCTACTCCTACATGCAGTTTACATAAAACACACCCAAAATCATCTCATGTTCATCGGTCTACTGCTATGGACGGTCTAGACAGCCAAACGTAACACAACCCAAGTTGGCTTCTTCAATAGGAAGAGACCACTAATTTAAAGAGCAAAGCTGAAAGAACATCCCAAAAGCAAATGATAAAGAATTTGCAACATCCAAAATTATAACATAGTTACAAAACACGAACATACCCTACCAATAGGCATGCGGCGTTGCTAGTAAAAGGGTTGGAGGGACGCTAGTATCACATGTACGGGGTTTAACTCCCGCGTTTTGCAAGCGGCAAAGCAAAAGTCAGGAAATGGGGAGAATTAGAGATATGACAGATAAAAAAAAATCCTCCACGATAAAAAAACTCAGCGAGAATGTACGTAGTCAAATAGATAGAAAAGAAAGTGGCGCGTTCCCTCACCATGAGGATGGTGAAAAGAACCATTCGTAACAGAAACCGAACTTACATGCGTCCATGGCCCAATGGAGCTTGTTCGTTTGTTCACAATACTAGCAAAATGTGCGCAAGTAATTGAAATATGAAACCCTCGAATCATTTAATAATGAGAAGAAAGTACTAATAGAAATGCAAAGTACAAAGAAAGCGTGATATACGTCGATAGACCAAAATATTTCAAGATTCGAAAATTTTAAGGAACATTGTCACGTGGTTAGAACACATCCAAGAGTGAACATCTTTAACTTAGTGTTAATTTAGTTTTTTCAATTAATTTTGGTCAGACATTACTAACGTGTACGTTGATCGGCCTATGTGTCACAGCCGGTGACTGGCCAAAGACGATAAGTGGGCAAGTTGGCCTCACCTGGGCGAGGGTGGCGATGGGTGAGGCCTAACGAGGGTTGGCCTTGCCTAGGCTAGATCTAGCGAGGCTCAGCCTGACCTTTGCCAAATATAGCAAGGGGAGCTCTTACTAGGGCTCGCTTGTGGCGGGCGATGGCTACTCTCGCCCAGGCAAGGCAAGACTAGCACGCCCCACTATCGCTTATGGCCGGCCACCGACAAAAGGAAGAAGAAAGGAAAAAAGAAAAGAAAGAAAAAAACCAGAAAAGATAATAAATTTAACACAGATATATCAACACGAGATTTTCAGCAATCAAAAAATTATTTTTAGATAAATTTATCATAAATATACTATTTTGAGATTTTTCACCACGTTAACCTTAAAAAATATAAATTTAACACATGTGAATATACTTAGGCTACGCATGGCAAATTGCCAAATAATATTTAATTCTGTTCTTTTGTTCCCAGAATCAGTTTGGAAATAGAAATACGTTTGTTTAATTTTTTTATTCTGGGCACAAATTCTTGCAAATTTGTACCCAGAATCAGTTTTGGAGTAGGATCATGAATAAAAAAAAAAGTAGCTTCTTGATTCTGAGAAAAAAAATGAGAATCAATTTTTTTTACTTCTTCTTTTTCTTGGTTTTTAATATAGCTTCTAATGTTCGGCGAGAGAGCCACTCTCGCAGCATTTGGCGAAATTAAAATATTTTAATAAAAAATATTATTAATAAAAAAATTTTACTTGCCATGGCAAAAAAAATAAAAAAAATATTATTAATAAAAAAAATTTTACCGGCCATGGCCAGCGACCAGGCCATAGCGAAAAAAATAAAAAATATATTTTCAATAAAAATATTTTTTATTTAAAATATTTTAATAAAAAATATTATTAACAAAAAATTTATTTATAAAAAAATATTTTACCAGCCATAGCCAGCGACCAGGCCATGGCAAAAAAAATGAAAAAAATAATTTCAATATAAATATTATTAATAAAAAAATTATTTATAAAAAAATATTTTACCAGCCATGGTCAGCGACTAAAAAAATAATTTCAATAAAAATATTTTTTATTTAAAATATTTTAATAAAAATATTATTTATAAAAAATATTTTACCAGCCATGGCCAGTAACCAGGTCATGGCAAAAAAAATTTAAAAAAATAATTTCAATAAAAATATCTTATATTAAAATATTATTAATAAAAAATATTTTACCGGCCATGGCCAGCGACCAGGCCATGGCGAAAAAAATAATATGAAAATATTTTTTAGTAAAATATTTTTTAAAAAATTATTAATAAAAAAATTTCATAAGAAATTTTTTTACCTGCCATGACCAAAAAATAAAAAAAATTATTTTTAATAAAAGTATTATTAATTAAATAATATTTTACCGGCCATGGCTAAGAAGGAGGAGAAGAAAAAAGAAAAAAAGAAATATTAAAATATTTAAAATGTTATTAAAATATTATTAATAAAAAGAAATTTTATGCCGTTACCAAACGCATTTCTATTTCCGGACACAGAATTTTGGACCGTTATCAAACGCTTTTAAATATTCAGAATTAGTTTCCGAACATAAAACAAAAAAAAATTATTTTTTACTGAAATCTATTTCCGAACACAGAATGATTGTTACGCCCAGTTTTAAAATTCCATCCTAGTTTCCGCACTCCATTGCCACCACACAAGAAAAGAGGAAAAGCACACAGTCCCCTATGACCTGTAAAAGGGCAGGAGTTCAACATCTCTCCAATAATGGCGTCTTTATTGAGTTCCGAGCCATCGCCACGCTCTGGCATTGATGACGGGAAGTTCAGTCTTGCCTCTTTTTCTTTTTCTTTGTCAAAAAGAAAATGGAAAACGAAAAAGACATGTATCATTTCGAAATCTCGTCAAAAAAATTATTTGCAGTTGTATTTTACGAGACAATTCTCGAAATACAACTACTGTATTTCGTGAAAAAATCATTTTACGAGACAATTCTTAAAATACAACCATTGTCTAATGTATTTTTGCATTAGACAATTGTATTTCATGTTTTTAGAAACTCACGAAAATCATTTTGAGCACTGTATTTTGATACGCCTTGTCCATCTTTCGTTTCGAGTCATGCTGATCATAATTAGACTTGTCAAGATGAGTCATAAATCCATTTTTTTAACTCATTATTGATGGGCTGGGTTAGTTATATTCGATAAATTAATTTATAATTGTAATGCCCAAAATAAGTGGGTGTTAAATGGGTTCATGACTTAGTAGATCAAATCCACCTCTATAACTTTTTCTTCATTCTCTTTCACTTTCACTCGGTTTTGCGCTCACTCACTTCATACTCTTACTTTAGTTTGGATATGAGTTTTCTTAGATGTCGTTAAATATATAAGTATTTTAGTAATATAGGTCGAATTTGGTACGAGGCAGGTCGAATCGAATATAAGTCACTAGTTTTGTATTGCGTGGAAATTGATCAATTTGGGTCAGATCATTTTTTACTCAACCCAATCCTGACTCGACCCGATCCACCCGTTTGATAGGTCTAATTATAATATTCTTGCAAATAGTAAGTATGCTACGAAATACATTCTCGCGACAGGTGGTCGTGCTAGATGGAGCCAAAGCAGAGAATTCCTTGAAGGGCGAGGTTCGAAAAACGAAGTATGGAAAACCGAAGTAGAAGATAGCACAACAAATCAGGCGGACATACTCAAATACTACATATGAAGACACACATTCAGTTCGTATTCTTTGTTAACAATAAAGAAAAAAGGGGTGGAATGTGAAATGTTGGGAGTGAAAGCACTAGTAGACAAAGACAGACTTATCTAATTCAGGGGAAAAAGCGAAAGGTGGCTGACCAAATGTGGGAAACGTGTCGTGTCGTTTTATGGAAAACAGAGAAAGGGGGAGTCAGAGAGGGAATGAGAACGTGGAGAAGCGCCTCTTTCTTTGGGACCAAGAAGAACAAGATTAGACTCTGCATGAATACGCTCTTTTTGTTTGTATTTTCTTGCTCTGCTCTTGTTTTTCTTCCTCCTTTGATTCACGGCGGCGATGAACATGGTCTCTTCCGGCCACCACTCCTTCGCCACTCGGTACTCTCTCTCTCTCTCGGAGTGCGTCTTTGTGGGTGTTGGTGTGTTATCTTCGAGTTCTGGTGTTGATTCAGTTTCTAAAGTTCTTTTCAAGAAACAGAGCTTGTGTAGAAATGTGAGTGAAACTAATGGGTCTAATGTACGACCAAGTTCCTTAGTTATAATGTTCTGTTTTGTATTTTGGATTTAATTTTAATCCATGGCCCATATGGAAGTAGTGTTTGTACTTTGTAGCGTGCTAGTCCCCGACTGGAATTAGCTTTGCTTCAATACCATCATCAACAAGATTGGCCTTTTGGTTTGGCTTCCTCTGTTCTTTTCTGTTAGTTTTTTGAATTGTGAAACACAACCATCATGTTGTGATTTACGCGGTTGAAAGGAAAACAATTCGGCCCGAAAGATTGGGTTAATGAGATGGGTACTGTTAAACTCCCGGCGACCTAAGTAACCGGCCTGCCACTAAATTAGTAACAAACACGTCCACCCGCTAATGATGTTTCATACTTTAAATAACCGCTAATGTGGGTATGAGTATGACGAGCAAGCGCGCTTGCAGCTAAATTGCGTATTGCTATTGCTGATTAGATGTCTTGAAAAGCTCTTTAAAATGATTAGATTCGTTTTGCTTGTTTGTTCGGATGACTTCTAGGACTTGAGTTCACTAGAAGACCACGTCTTAGCCGTTAGCAAGTAATGTATCTTGACAGAACTTTCATTCTGTGCTTCCAAAAGCCCATTCAGAAACTCATCCATAACTTTGCTTGGATATCGGTATTACATTCGAGAACTTATATTGCATGTACTTGTTATCATGCCTCGCATGCTCTATGAAAAATTTCTGTTCTGGCGTCCTGCTTGTAGTGAAGTTTTTTCCAGTTTGCCTCGTGTATCTAGCCACTTTTAAATGTATCCAGTTAAGGCGTTCAGGCTTTTCTATTGATAGCATGTTGGATTTTCTCACACAAGAATGTCCATCACCGAAAGTTTTGTTTGAATACAGTATCTTCTCTGATGTCGCTGGGGATATCACAATCGTCGTTGATGGAGAGCCTTTTCTGCTTCACAAGGTAAATTACCATTGCCTAAGGTTGTCAAATTAGTATGTGATTGTACATTCTTCATGATGATTATGTGCAATTCTCGTAAGCACTACAATGTTGGGAGCAACACCTTAATAAGCAAAAAAAGGAAGAAAAACTTTCGTAGTCGAAAGTTGATGTAAATGTCTTGCATCTGCATTTTCATTATAAAGCTGTCTTTAATTTCTTGTTGCAGCTCAGCAACACCACACGGGAGCTTGAGCCGCATCTTCGTACTCAATTCAGACGTATTTTGTTTCTAACACTTGGTTCCTCTGTCTAGTTTCCCCTGGTTCAACGCAGCGGGAAGATCCGAAAACTGGTCGCAGAGGCGAAAGATTCGGATTTATCCAAGTTGGAGCTCCTCAACATTCCATCTGGACCCCAAACCTTTGAGCTCGCAATGAAATTCTGCTACGGAATGAACTTCCAGATCACGACAGCCAACGTCGCTCAACTTCGCTGCGTGGCAGAGTTCCTTGAAATGACCGAGGACTACAGAGAAGAGAACCTGATTGCGCGGACGGAGTTGTACTTGGACGATGTGGTTCTTCAAAGTCTCGAACATTCAGTGGAGGTGCTATCTGCTTGTGAGTCCTTAATTCCTATGGCTGAGGATGTGGGTCTTGTTGATAGATGTGTGGAGGCTATAGCGATGAATGCTTCTAAGGAACAGTTGGTTTCTGGCTTGTCAAGGCTAGAGTGTGACGACCGCTCAACCGAACTTAAAAGTGGTTGCCTCGACTGGTGGATTGATGATTTATCGGTACTACGGACCGACTTTTATGACAGAGTCATCCGTGCGATGGGAAGGGCGGGCATTCGGCCCCATAGTATCATCATGTCTCTAATGCATTATGCTCAATCAGCGCTGAAGGGCATTGAGAAATCTCAGCTTTGGAGTTCGGCGAAAACAAAACCGAGTCCTGGGACTCGAGAAAACGATCAGAGATTGGTTGTGGAAACTCTTGTAGGCCTTTTCCCGGCAGAGAAAAGCTCTTCAATCCCGCTTAGTTTCTTGTTTGGGATGCTGAGGATAGCGACAATGGTAGATGCTGCAATCGCTTGTCGGTTTGAACTAGAGCGGCGGATTTCTTTACGGCTTGAAATGGTATCCCTTGATGACCTGTTGATACCGTCTGTCCAGGTAGGCGATTCTTTGTTCGACATCGATACGGTTCATCGGATACTCGTGAATTTTCTTCAGCTGATAGAGGAAGAAGATAATGAAGCATGTGGGTATGAGTCTGACGTCCTCGGTTCCCCGTGCCACAGCTCATTACTGAAAGTGGGACGACTGATTGAGTCATATATCGCTGAAATCGCCCCCGACCCATATTTAAGTCTGCAGAAATTCAGTGCTATGATCGAGATACTGCCTGATTATTCTCGCGTTATTGATGACGGATTATATAGGGCGATCGACATATATCTGAAGGTAACACATTTATGCTTGCTATTCCTATATATTCCCAGTTTCTATCAATCAAAACTGATCTGTCCTCTTGATCTTAATTCCTTTCTATTTTGCCAGGCACACCCAATGCTAACTGAACATGAAAGTAAGAAGCTATGCAAGTTCATAGACTGCCAGAAACTCTCGCAAGAAGCCTGCAATCATGCTGCGCAGAATGACCGGCTTCCTCTGCAGATGACGGTCCGTGTCCTCTACTTCGAGCAGCTCCGCCTCAAGAATACAGTGTCCGGGAATTCAGGAGATGCATTTTTCTCACAGAAGATAAGCAGTGGCATCCCGAGCGCACCGATGTCCCCGCGAGATAATTACGCTTCTTTAAGGAGGGAGAATCGAGAGCTTAAGTCTGAAATCTCGAGAATGAGGGTGCGGCTCAGCGAGCTGGAGAAGGAGCAGATGTTTATGAAGCAGGGGATGATGCATAAATCTGGAATCACAAGGACGTTGTTCACGTCGATCTCGAGAGGCTTCGGGAGGATTGGAATTTCCAACGGTGAGGCCGGAGGAAAGAAACAGAAACCGGGCAGAAAATCCAGAGGGTCGGAAGGGAAAACTGGTAGAAGTAGGAGATATTCTGCTTCTAGCTGATAAAGATATGCATAAACTAGCAATCTTTTCCGGACAACATGATAGGGCCAATTCAAGGGTTCATCTCTTGCTTTTTGTCTTACAACTACCCAAATTTTCTGGCATAACTTTGCAAATAAACTATAGCAAAATGGAAACACGTATGTTATTCACTCATACATGGAAACAAAAAGAACAGTGCAATCATGCTTTGGAGGTGAAAAGAGCAGAAAAAACCATTTCAAAGATGATTTAAAGATTCACATAAGGGATGAAGACCTTGAGTAAACTTCACTGGTACTAGCTCTACCATGTCTGCATATTCCCGAGAAGACGTTTTCGGATCTGCATTCAGGGAAAAAGGAAACACGAATTCAGAAGGCGTATTGCCACCGATCTCTCAATGCTTTAATATTGTCATGGGCAGCTAGAGAATAAGACAAATCAATATGCCGACACATACCTCAGGCAGTTTCTGCCTGAAAACCACATCCAGACGGGCATCGAGAGTGTTCTCGCAGACTATCTTGCCGTCCTGGGAAGCTGCCACCACTCCGCCCGAGCTTTTGAACAGTGGCCAAAAAGATTTGTCAGACATTTTTCTCAAAACAACTTGTGTATTATTGTAAAAAGTACCAAACTTCTTGTTGCATTTCTTTTGAATCAGAGCAATGCTAACGCCTGGATGAGAAGAAGATTACTCATCAAAGAATTCCAAAAAGTTTTCTTCAAGCTAGTGAAATTGTGAGCAAATGTGAGCTAAATTACATCAGATTAGATTTTCCCACTTCTAAACCAACAGATTAAGCTATTCATTTAACACTGGCCGCATTTAGAAGAAGAAAGAAAATTTGCAAGCAAAGGTAGGCCTGTTTTACCAAGAAGGCTCGTGAGAATCCACGCCCTTGGGAGGCGGCGGGAGATACACACGGTTGTCGAGTGTGATGGCAGGAGGTGCAACTCCAGCTTTCTCGGCATACGCTCTTTTAGCTTCGTCCAAGACAGATTGAACCAGCTTCTGGTCGACCTCTCTGCACCTGAGCAACACGGCCGGCTCTTGAAGACGCAGTAGGCACTGTCCCAGCAAATGACAGTATCATAGGACATTGTTTTCTCGGTCAAACAGAGGCAACACCGCAAATGTTGTTATCCTCGACAGTCTTTAACTGGTAAAGAAAGTTGCATCTTGAAAAGCATAAGAAAGTAGGAGCACAATGACTACCTGGATAATTAAGGCTTTGAGAAGCTTCTTGTAGGCCTTGTTATTGCTCGAAGCACGCAGGAGCTCTTTGCTGGCAGATTCTTTCATCGAGTTCACAATGTGGTCCTGCGCTTGAAGGAACCTTATGCGAGACGCATTCAGTTGCATCGAGTACTCTCTGCACATCACTACTTTAGTAGGGTGACTCAAAATTGTAGAATTTAACAGCAACACTTGAATAACTGGGTACTATTGAAAGCTTACATTTTCTTTCTGACTTCGACTTGCTTCGCCTTCCGTTCGTACTCTTGGCGTAACTTCTTCTTCTCGGCTTCAACCAGCTGCAGTTTCTCTATGTTGAATTCCTGGATCAAAACACTCCAATGAAACTCTTTGATCGAACAAAACAAAGAACAAAAGCAAGAGCAAATATTCATAGGATGATCATGCATCTGGTTATCAGTTTCCTCCTCTTGGATCCACTTCAAAATTGAAATAAACTCTCGCATCGCCCCGTAGTGTAGATCGACCACGACGTGACATGAATTCTTTGCAAATCGAATGCAGCTTCAAATGGAGAAAGGGCATGTTTCGATAGCCTCGGTTGCACATAATTAACGAAAAAGACACGCATTTTCATAGTACAGTTCAGGTGACGTGAGAGTGATCAAGAAACCTCCTCGGCAGAGACGGAGATCTCATTGGCCTTCTCCTCTGCTTCCTGGCGGATGAATCTGATCATCTGCTGAATCTGCTTCGACACATCTCCGTCGTTCATTTTCGCTTCTCCTTCGTTTCTTTCTCCGTCTAATTTCTGCTTTCGAAAAGGCTACAAAGTACGACGATGTTTGGCTCGATGTCACGACGGCGAGGCTAATGAGGAAGGAAAACAGCTCGGAAAGTTAAGGAGAAGAAGAAGAAGAAGATGATGATGATGACGGCATTTGCACTTTCAGTCGTTGTAGTTTTTCTGTTTGCGCCACGAAATTTCTTCCGATGTTTGCTCCGGTTTCGACAACGTACGTGAGCTTTGAATGGATCCAGATCCCCCTCTTACTCTTTCTCCCTCTCTACGAACTTTCGAACTAGACCTGATCAATGGGCGGGCCAAACGCACCGTTAAGCATTTCTTGCTCAAGGTCGTCAATAATGGAAAATATAATCACACCGGATTTGGATGGGCTCGAATGAATCTAGGTAGGTGAGCCGAGTCTCGGAAATGAATTACTTGTCCAAACTAACTCATTTCACCCTTCGGGTCGACCTTCGCACAGGCGGACCCGGGCTCGGCGAACTGCCTGACCCATCGTCACTTCTACTTGCATAATACGCGTGTGATGCATGGATATCACACACACAAAAGTAGTAGAACGATCTTATTGTCATTACCATATACAAAAGAGAAATCGTAAAAAGGTATATTAGATTTTGAGAAAAAAGATGATAAATCGCCAAAATTTTCACTTTCGACTGTCATCAGGACTCCATAGTAGTAGATTATCCATCCATCATTCCATCTATCTATCATCATGAATGTTATTTCCATAAGAAAGTTTAAGTTCGATGTCTACTGTGTGATATTTCTTTACGTATTATAACTACTTCATTCCTTCCTACAATGGCAATATTTTGATCATATAAATTACTTACGTTTCAAATTTAAGAAAAAAGAAGTAGAAAAAAAGAAAACTGTCCACAATGCTAAAAACACCAAATCATCCAGACACTAGTGCCTCACATTTCATTGGAATATCAATATATTGATATATAATATATATGTATATATATTGTTATAAAAATATTTTATTAAAACAATATATATTGTTTTATATCCTCAGATAGTAATTTTTAATTCCATAAGAAGTAACAAACAAATAGATTAAGAAAACAATTGGATATAAAACAATATGAAGAGTAATAGAATGAAGTATTAGAGTAAAATAAAAAATAAAAAAAATCATAAGAAAATCGTTCAAGAGGCTAAATCACCCTTTCACTATTCCCACACCATTACGGAATATATATATATATATATATATGGGTTAATACCAGCAAAAATATCAAACTGGTACACACGGGACAATTTTACCCCGAACTTTTTTTTACCACCAAAAACCCTAAACTGGTACATATGTGATAATTTTACCCCGAACATACCCTAAAAAACCCCAAATTGGTACACTTGTGACAATTTTACCCTGAACATATCATAAAAAAATCCCAAACTGGTATATATGTGACAATTTTACCCTAAACTAAAATTTTAATATTATTTTTTTGAATTTTTTATTTTTTCTTTTCTTTTTTTTTTTCCATCTTCAACCTCTGGCCGGTCGTCGGACCGGCGACTGGCCGGAGGCGAAGGCCGACGAGGTCGGCCCCGCCGGCTATTGGCGAGGGCCGGCCTTGCCGGATCTGGTGAGGGCGGCCCTCGCCGAGTCGGGCGAGGTCCGACCTCGCCTGTATGAGCGAGGGCCGCCCTCGCCGAGACACAATCTTGACTCACGAGACGCAACAGGACATGCCACTTTCCACAATCTTATTTCCGTTTCCCAATTTTTCTCTCATTGTCATTCAAAAATACAATTGGTCGATGTAAAAATTGTTTTTTTTTTGTCATTATTAAAGTGCAGAAAATGATGGGAATAATCGAATTGGTAATGTTCTCAAGGAACGAAGTACATGGGATTAGGAATCTTAAAAGTTCGATTGCCCACAAATTGACCCTGAAGATCACTCCACTGATCCCCAACGTTCCCCCAGATTCTGTACCCTTCTTCCACCAATTGCCTCCTTATGTCTGATTTGTATGCAATTGCACTTTGCCCTTTATAAGCCTGCGTCCTGCATTTAAAAAAAGACCAAACAAAAAAATTATCAAGATCGTTATATTTTGTTTTTAATAGAGGGAGGCACTATGTGGAATAAGCAATAAGTTAGGTCACAAGAAAAAAAAAATTGAACGCAGGACCTAACTCAAGCAGGATGTAGCCAATATGACACTAATTTTTCACGTCATGAATTTGCCACATAAGCGTGACGTGGAGCGCCTATTGATAATGTAAGAACCCAAGTGTAGTCTACATCACAAAAAAAAAAACAGTCCACCACATATGGTGCCCTTAAGATGAAGTGTGCACTAGTTAATTAGAGCATTTCTATATGCCAACACACTCTACTATCCATATTATAGTTTCACATCGGACGACGTAGATTAACACACATCACCTACCACGGAGACATTTTTACATGGACAAGATTCGGAAATCGAATATACTATTGCAGTCGTCAGCTCATATGAGACTCTTGGAAGGAGACTCGTTACGGTCATCACTCCTCATTGACCGTTTAAGTTTATGATATAATTGGACCTCATCAACGAGATAGGAGGGACATAATCTATGTTTATAGCAATTGGTCGACATTCGGTGGATGTGTCTCCCCTATTTTCATCAAGTCCGGGATGTAATGTGGCTTCAAAGGATGACATGGTTCGTGATTTTGGAGTGGCCTCATAAAAAGCAAATAAAACTAGGTTTTGCAAGATTATTGTGTGTTATCAATGCAATATCATATATACCTTGTTCTTAATTTTAAGACACGTTGATTTCAAAGAGATACATAGGTGCTCCAAGAGTACCATATCGTTCATACGGTCAAGAAATTACAGAGCACTAAATTTCACTATTTTAATCGTTCGAGGAAAGTAATATAGATAATATTTCATACTTTGTGATTGGTTGAGTAGAGGGACGACGCAACACTTTAAAGAGCACACAGAAAATTCTAAGACATCAAATTGCTTTGGAATGGACAAAAAAGAGAGTATAAATATCCATGATTTAAACCACAAGAGGTATCCACATCGTGCCACTAACTAATCAATTGCTATTGTTAAATCGTGTATTTTAAAGATAAACATGTATACAAATGCCTTGATAAAAAAAAGGGTATCGCGTTAACATATCAACTGTTATGTTTTCAATAAAGAAAACTATCTGGCTATTAAAAAAATGTGATGTGGCTATCATGAGAATAATGGATTAAAACTATAGATAATAGATGAACCTATCGAATGTGTAGCCCACCACTTATAATTGCTTTGCCAAGCAAGATTCTTCCTATTAGCAAGCCCAAGAAATATGATTTTGCAGATTCTTTTTCCTATCATACACTAACATGGAATAAAATAGTATATAATGAAAAAAAAAAAAGTAGGACCCGTTAAGTCGCAAAGAATAAAGAGAACCCGATTAAACAATTAACTAAATTGCTTTGTGCTCTAAACCAGAAACAAAGCAATTAACACCCTTCTTCCAATTCTATCAAGTATGAAACCATGCCATAAAATTACATTAAAAAAATTTCATATCATATGATGCATTAGCTAACAAAATAGGGAGGAAATAACAATTAAATTCTTACGGCGATTAGTCTCCATAATCTAACTAAACTTGGGTACTAGAAATCAAGAACTCTATCAATATCTTTCTGTAATGTCTGACCCCCCTTTGAAAATGTCTGACGTTACAGGCATGAAAATCCAAATTGACCGACGACGTGTTGACTCGAAGAAACCCATTAAGCGTGTGCTTATACATTAATTACATTTGTATTCTGTGCGTACGAATATAGAGTCATTGCCACTGAATCTCGTTGCAACTTCCTAGCAAAACAAGTACAGAGAGAGAGAGAGAGAGAGAGAGAGAGAGAGAGATGGGTTAATTACCTCATGATCAGACGCTCATAGCCATCAAATCCCTGATCAAGCAAATTGTCAACAGTGGCAGGTCCAAGAGTTTCTTGGTCTCTGCCCGTGAGCAAGATGACCTTGAATCCATCATCAACCAGCTTCTGGAACAGCTCCAGCACTGCCGGTATTGCCGGGCACTCTCCTCGCACCGCCCACGCGTTAAACCCCGCCGCATCGAACGGGTCGCATCTATGATAGAAAAAAGTATATAGCCTAATTCACATTAACCCTGAAACAAGCTTCGAGACAGATATCCATATGTATATATACATACCCATATCTCTTTCCCTTGTAGTAAAACATGTTGGAAATGCATGTATCATCAATGTCCAAGACCCAAGCGTCCATGCCGTCGTCAGACACAGAGATCCTGTCGGCATAAGCCGTGATCTGGTTGACGATCAGGTTGAGGTCCCTGTCGTACTGCCCCCCGGTCATGTAGGACTCAATGTACCTCTGGCACTGGGGCGGGACCGTGCGCCACGCGTGCATATTGTTCGCCTCCACCGCGAGCCTCCAGCTCAAGCAGTATCTGTTGCCGCCTTCTGCCGCCACTGGCGCGTCACTTGCCCTCGAGTGGTAGCTCGGCTTGCCGAATGTTGCTTTGGGAAAGATGGCCAAGACCACTACGACTAGTAGCTCCTGTACCCGACGCGCCATGGCTCTTACCATGTGAGTTTGATCCTATTGCCAAATTCAGCATCATAATCAGTTGAAGAAGTGCAGAAGATGCAAGCGTAAATACTTCCTCCAACTTCTGTATCTTCGAAAGTCAATTTAATCTCGATATTTAAGAAATTGGCATTATAACTACTACAGTTTAGTCGTTCGAAACAAATTTCCGCATTGACAAACACGCGTCTGCTGCGACAAACATCCATCACCGACGTGGGATTATAGCAAAGCGAATAATTCGGCCACATCACATAATTTTATGGGACGAAAAAGGAAGGAAACTGGGCGTCGTTGATCTTACGAGGATCGGAAACCTGGATCTGAACCTGGAAGAGAGACCGATGATCATGTCTGCGTGCGGGAGAACGAGAGAGAGAGAGAGAGGGGTTGGCTGAAAATGTCAAATGACAGAATGGGGGGATGGATATTTGAAACGGCGAAGGGGGTTTTATATACGTCTCAGCCAAAGAGGTTTGATATTGAAAACATCGATGATTATGTAGGCTAATGTTCGTCGGCTAATGACACGAGGGACGTAAGTCTTAGTACAACGGGCGGCCTTTAAGCAACGGTCCTTTCGGAGAAACAGTGAAGAAAATGCAACTGTGGTTCGCGGGATCGACGTAGAAGCCAGGTATTCTCCTCACAAACGAATAGAATATATGCAAGAGTCTAGAACAGACGCTGTTTTACGAAGTTTCCTAACAAAATCCAACGCATACTTTTCTTGTAGAAGTGGTCTTAAGATTGAGATACTTTGCTTTTGGACAATTCTCCCGTTTTTTCTCCATTGACTTTTAAGATTAAATTGACAAATCGTCAAAAAATTTAGGACTAAAATTGGCACAATCGAAAGGTTGAAGATCGAATTAGCCTCTGTATAATAGGTTTACGACTTTTTGGATAAGTTTCTTGTATTTACTCCTTTTACTTTTAGGTCTTGAGCATGCTAGATTTTTTTTTACGCCACAAGTTTGACCCATTAAATTTAAAGAGTCCATAATTTGAGCTAATCAAAATTATACGATGGATAAAACTATATCAACTGCTTTACAGATCATTTTGTAAAATCCAAAACAAAAGAAACTCTTACAAAGATTCATAGGAAGACCAGCTAAAACACATTGGAATCTAACATTCTATTGGTGTGTATGATACTCGATGTTCGTGCCTAAGTATAAGACGAAACCCACCTGCAAAATCACAACGTTGGTTGCCTTCTGCAATCTTTGTCTTTTCAGTTTTTAAGAATAGTGCACATCCTCTCTCTCTCTCTCTCTCTCTCTCTCTCTCTCTCTCTCTCTCTCGTAAGAAAGATTGCTTGGCAATTGCAAATAATATCTTCAAATATTGATCATTATAAAGGCAATTGTATATTTTGTTAATTTAATATCGAAGGTAATTGGAAATAATATGTGAAAATGTAAGTTATGAACAAAACTCATTATATCAATGTTATCCAGTTAGAATTACAAATTTTCATAACTAAAGTATGTGTAACTTTTATTACGTAAATAACTTTCTATTGAACTTTATATTATTTCATATATTATTATATCATAAGCTACCCAAGGATGAAATTGATATATCTCTACAGCTAATTTGTTTATTTCTATATTACAATTAAATTGAAAGAAACAAATCAACTATATTATCAAAATAACCTGAAACTTATCAAATTAAAATTATAACTACTTGATAATCACCTCTTTCTTATAATCAACTTACATATAAATTTTTTTTTTGTCAAAAGTAAATTTTATGTCTATCCTTTACAACAGACTCAATGTGCAAAATTCATCGGTCTACTTGATTGCTAATGATATTCGTAATGTTCTTTCACAATTTTATGTATGTTAACCTACATTTGTCTCTTGATTTGTTGCGTTAGTTAACATTGACAGATTAGTAAAATCATTTACTAAGTCCCGTTTGCATATATCTCTATCTATAATTTGAAAATTAAATTTGGTAGAACAAATAAAACAAACTTTTGCAAACTATTTGTGAAATATTATCTGAACAATCTTAGTGATAAATGTACAATCTGAATTATCATTTTTTTTTTATGTTTTAGTCATTACTTGAAATTTTGTCTAAACAGAGATTTAGAAAAATACGCTAAGAACCATATTTAGTAAATTTTCACTTACGGCAGGCTGCCTTGCACGGGGCAAGGCGCGCGGCGAGATCCATGTTCCCGCCTTGTCCTGTGCATCCCAAGGTTGAGAGAGGATAAAAGATATTTTACGGGGGCACTTCTATGATCCCTTGGAGCCGGATCATCTAGTATTATGACTTATCGAGACTCATTACATTTTTTCGTAACTTTGTAAAAATGTCGAAAGACACAAAAACTTAAAGGGTATACAATCGATACGTAAAATTTACTCTCTTTTTTATCTAACAGCCATCAAGGAATTAGGTATCCGTTTCCATGGATCCTAGGAGCTCCCATTATTTGATTGCTACTTGCCCAAAACAGAAAGGATCCTATCCTTTCAATGAGACCTTTGGCTCTTAAACATCTTACTTTAGATTGATGATTTGCTAGTAATTGCCTTTCGAGATTAGTGATGTACAAGGTTTGAGATGTTCTATCTTCGTAATTTATCTCAACCTATCATTTGCGTAGAACAGCGACACGTTCAGTGATCCTTTCGAAATGAAACTAAGCGTGACGACTCCATATCAAGATCTTACGCATGCGACATATCAGCAAACTTTAATAACAACTTAAGATCACAAAGACACGAAGAAACGAGAAAGGGCACAAAGGGGAAGAGAAGCTTATCGAAGGGAAATCAAATTACCTAACGTGATGGTGATAGAGGCATTTTGAATTTGCTTCTGATCTCACAGCTGATCTTAAACAAAGTTGTAGCATTCCATGTTCAAAGTTGATCAATATATAGAGAGATTGAAGAATCTTGTGATAAGAAGGTACCCTAGACTGTAAGCCAACCAATGAGCTACTCCAAAGTGGGGTACCAAGATTAGGAAAAAGAAACATTAAAATTGCGAACCCATTTGACCGACCACGCTCATAATTAACAAGAAGATGCACAAATTTTATTTTACTTCGTTATTTTGGTGGGGATTGCGTCAGCAAGCAGATATATCATGTCATCATCTCAAGTGGTTGAATTGACTATTGGAAGAGTCCGGAGAGAGGCGGTGGACCACCATTGGTGGTGGCCGAGGGAAGTGTTGGCGCCTCTCTTTTTTTTAGATCTTATAATTATTATTTTTTTGGTCAGAAGATCTTCTAATTATTTAGTCGATCTAATTATCAAGACAAGAAATAATTATCCAGAAATCGAAAAGAACAGTGAATAATTCATTTTTCTCTTTAACTCCTAGATCTCATTTGACCATTTTCAAAGGTGAGCTAACATCTTCTAACGTCGGGAACATTAAATATCATTTTTATCTAACATATTAAGCTTTTAGAACTATTGGTAATGTGTCAATTTTGCTTGATATTAAAGTAAGAAATCTTGAGTTGATGCTGTAATGTATAAGTAAACACGAATTCGTCGATCCGTAAATACGTGTAAATACTGGCAACATTTACAACTTCGCACAAGCACACATGAAGTCAATAAAGATGAACTTTCAATTTTCATTGATTCATCAAATATAAGCTATATTACAAACGAAAACAATATGAGTAAATGCGAAACGACAATTCACTAAATACAAAATTTCCTATCAGATAACTCCTAAAAGAGAAAAAAAAAACAAATCATAAAGATAAAGAAAAAACCTAATCGGATAATTATTAAAAGTGAAAGTCAAATCACGTAACATGTAATACTTTCTAAAATTTTTGAGAATCCTAAAATTAGTTGAATAAAGAAAAGGAACATTCAATAACAAAATGCTAAATTTATAAAATAAAAAAATTAAAATCAAATTTTGAAGTGCTACACATCATGAGTTCACATCTTTTCAAGTTTCATTTGCCTCTCCTACGATATCAGAAAACGATTTATTTTACCTTTAAAGTTGTTAGATCTTTGCATTATGTCATCATTAAACATGAACATGTACCTTAACACGGATGAACTTGCGTTTGAGGACCTCATAAGATAGGGTAGGTTCCAAGGCAAGGCAAATGCTCTATTCACCCTACAACATGCACACCTACCTTATTATATATTTTCATGTTTTAGTTTTTGACCCAAAATTTAGTCTTACATGAAAAGAGAAGTATCAAAATATTTAACTATTAAACAACACATCTATCAGATAGCTTAAACTTTTAGGAATATTGGTAAAGATTCTACAAAATTTTACATTAATAATAACATTTGATTTTTGAATAGATGCGATCTTTTTACACGCAGCTATCATATAATGGATTTTTTTTTTTAATCCACTATCGATGAATGGAATGATGGTTAAGGGATCTTAAATTTCGAATGCATCACATTCCACTTAACTTTTCGCAATCTTATTTCCTTTTCCCAATTTTTTTTCTCATTGTCATTCAAAAATACAATTGGTTGATTTGCAATTGTCTTTTTTTTTTCAACATTAAAATGCAGAAAATTATGGGAATCGATTTGTAATGTTGTCAAGGGACAAAGTACATGGGATTGGGAATCTTAAATGTTCGGTTGCCCACGAATTGCCCCTGAAGATCACTCCATTGATCCCCAACATTCCCCCAGATTCTGTACCCTTCTTCCGCTAATTGCCTCCTTACGTCTGATTTGTATGTTATTGCACTTTGACCTTTATAAGCCTGCGTCCTGCATTTAAAGAAAGACCCAACAAAAAAGTCACAATGTGGAATAAGCAATAAGTTCGGTCACAAAGAAAAAAAAAATTTGTACGCGGGACCTAACTTATGCAGGATGTAGCGAATATGACACTAATTTATGAGTTTATAATGCCATGCATTTGCCACATAAGAGTGATGTGGAGTGGCTCTTTATAATGTCAAAAACTACGTGTATTCCACGTCACAAAAACAATATGGTCCACCACATATAATGTCCATGAGAGGAAGTGTGCACCAGTTACTTATAGCATTTCTATATGTAATACACATGACTATCCAAATTATAGTTTCGTATATGAAGACGTGGATTAACACAAATCTCCTACCATGGAGATGTTCTTAAATGAACCGGGTTTAGAATCAAATATTATACAACATCCGTAAGGTCATGAGAGGAAACTCATTACGGTTACTATTCATTGACATATGAGTTAATGATATAATTGGACCTCACAAATGAAGTAGCAAGGACATAGTCTATTGGTATGGTAGTTGATCAACATATTGTGGATGCACCCCCTATTTCATCAAATTCAGGATGTGATATGGTTTTAAAGGATGACGTGGTTCCTTAATTTCAAGAAATGTTGTTTTCAAAGAGAATTATAGGTACTTCCACGGTACGATGTTATTTATACGCAAACAACCAACGAGGCACTAAATTTCACTATTTTAATCCTCCGTAGAAAGTAATTTCTATGATATTCTGTACTTTTTTATTGATTGGGTGGAGGGGTGACGTGACACTCTAAAGAGCACACAATTTTTTTTTTTATGTTTCTGATTACTTAGAGCCTCGAAATTTCAAGGCATCAAATTGCTTCGGATTGGACAAAAAAGAGAGCATGCATATCTATGATTTAAACCATTAGAGGTATCCACATCGGGCCACTAACCGATCAATTGCTATTGTTAATTGTATATTTTGAGGATAAACATACAAACAAATGCCTTCATAAAAAATAAGCGTGTCATGTTAGCATGCCAACTGTCATATTTTTTATAAAGAAAACTATTTACTATAAAAAAGAAAAAAAGTGATGTGGCTATCATGAGAATCATGGATTGAAACTATAGATAATAGATGAAACTATCGAATGTGTAGCCCACCACTTATCATTGCTTTGCCAAGCAAGACTCTCACTATTTCCATGCCCCTATTTCTAATTAAAGCGTCAAATGTTTTTTTTTCCATAAAACATATTATTAAGCCTGAGAAATATGATTTTGCAGATTCTTTTCCCATCATGCACCAACATAGAATTATAAAATAAACAATGGAAAAAAGAGTAGGACACCTAAAGTGGCATAGAATAAAGAGGACCCGATTGAGTAATTAACCCAAATTGCTTTGTGCCCCAAACCAGAAACAAAGCAACACCCTTTCTTCCAATTCTATCAAGTATTAAACCCCATGCCATAAAATAACATAAAAAAAATTATATCATGTGACCTAATAGCCAATGATTATTAAATTGCTATGGCGATTATTCTCTATAATATAATTAAACTTGGTTATTAGAAATCAAGAACTCCATCAATATCTTTCCATGTTCCCACTTTGAAAATGTTTGGCTTTATAGGCATGAAAATCCATATTGGCCGACGACGCGTTGACTCGAAATGACCCATCAAGCGCGTGCTTGTATGGATTAGATTTGTATTCTGTGCGTGCAACTAAAGAGTCATTGCCACTGAATCTCGTTGCAACTTCCTAGCAAAGAAGTGCAGGGAGAGAGAGAGAGAAAGAGGGAGATGGGCTAATTACCTCATAATCAGACGTTCATAGCCATCGAATCCCTGATAAAGCAAATTGTCAACAGTGGCATCTCCAAGAGTCTCTTGGTCTCTGCCCGTGAGCAAGATGACCTTGAATCCCTCATCAACCAGCCTCTGGAACAGCGCCAGCACCGCCGGTATTGCCGGGCACTCTCCTCGCATCGCCCACGCCTTAAACGTTGCCGCATCGAACGGGTCACATCTACAGTAGGAAAAAGTGTATCGCGTAATTCACATTTACCCTAAAACAACCTTCAAGAGCAATATCTATATGTATATATACTATACCCATATCTCTTTCCCTTGTAGTAAAGCATGTTGGAAATGCATGTATCATCAATGTCCAAGATCCAAGCGTCCATGCCGTCGTCGGACACAGCAATCCCATCGGCATAAGCCATGACCTGGTCAACGATCAGGTTGAGGTCCCGGTCGTACTGCCCCCCGGTCATGTAGGACTCGACATGCCGCTGGCACTGGGGAGGGACTGTGCGCCACGCGCGCAAATTGTTCGCCTCCACCGCGAGCCTCCAGCTCAAGCAGTAGCCATTGCCGCCTTCTGCTGCCGGTGGCGCGTCGCTCGCCCTCGAGTGGCAGCTCAGCTTGCTGAATGTTGCTCTGGGAAAGATGGCCAAGACCACTAGGACTAGTAGCTCCTGTATCCGATGCGCCATGGCTCTTATCATGTGAGTTTGATCCTATTACCAAAAATATACAACATCATATTCAGTTGAAGAAATGCAAAAGGCACAAGTATAGATACTCCTCCTATTTCTGCTTGCGTCTTCAAATGTCAATTTAATCTCGATATTTAAGAAACCGGCGTTATAACTACTACAGTTTAGTCGCTTGAAATGAGTTTCCGCATTGACAGACATGAAACCTGAGTGACACACATTCATAATTGATGCGGAATCATAGCAAAGTGAATAGTTTGGCTACATCACACGATTCTACAAAGCGAAAACGGAAGGAAACTGGGCGTCGTCGATCTTACGAGGATCGGAAACCTGGATCTCAGCCTGGAAGAGAGACCGATGAACATGTGTGCGTGCACGGGAGCGAGAACGAGAGAGATGTTAGCTGAGAATGTGAAATGACAGAATGGGGGGTATTTGAAATGGCGAAGGGGGGGTCTGTACGTCTTAGCCAAAGAGGGTTCATATATAACGAAGCCATGATGATGTAAGCTGCCTTCGTCCGAGGATGACGCAAGGACTAAAGTCTTCGACAACGGGCAAGTTTTAAACACGGCCCTTTCGCGGAAACAGTGAAGAAGCTGCAATTGTGATTCCCGTGGTTGACATATCGGCCAAGGATTCTCCTCGCAAATGACTAAATTATACTCAGGATGTAGAGCAGACGCTGCTATATGAAGTTACCTAACGTAATCTAACAGGCGTGGTATGACTCTCTCCTTGTAGAAGTGGCCTACGTTTGTTATATACACATCTCCACGCAGAGAATGGCGTGTAAGAAGAAAACTCTTGTGATTATTTTAAGATGTTCATCGAATTGGAGACTTGTCTGCAAGAGGAAAACGTCTCTCTCTCTAGAAGGGATTATCGAGTTGGAACCTGTTAAAAACTCATAAAAAAAATTTTCATCTAGAGAATGCGTAGAATGGGTTGTGAATCACTTGGTCTTTTTGCTTTTGGCCACTAATCCATGATTATGAAATGCCGCGTCATGCCAACTAATTTTTCTACGGACGAAAAGGAATGTTCCATTCATGTATTCGATTTTTTTCGCATTTAATTATTTGATAATTCGTGTTATGTCGATTGACTGGTTCCAAGCGAGGTCGTCAGCTTTGATTTGTTTGATGCGTTTCATATTTCCAGCTCGCCAACCACGTTGACCGACCAGGAGCTGACTTCGGTAGAGAAGAACTGAGGGAGAGCCTTGAATGGTTCTGGGGTTGGGTAGGATTGATGGGGTTTGGAAGAGAAAACGGTAAAGTTTGCATTTTTATTTTTCTAGCATTTTCGTTGTACAAACTAAAAAAAAATTGAATATATATAAGATTACTTATGGTAGGTTTTAGCTTAAATTGATGACACATAATAAAATCATGTCACGTGTGGGTCGGGTCAGGTCGGGTCGAGCTAGGGATGGGCACGGGGAGTGGGGCTCCACCTCCTCGTAGGGCCCCTACTTGCACAGCGTGGATTTTCCCCGCAAGAATCAAGAATTAGGTGACGGGGATTCTAGAGGGGCAGGGCGGGGCTGATAACAGGTCCTCTTGATCCTGTGTATTTTTTGTTTTAACAAAAGGGAATACTGTGTGTTTAGATAATTTAATATATACGGTAATTGGAGATAATAAACATAGATGATTCTAGAAGGATCTTAGTATACTTTTTTTAATTTGTTATAGATGCTAACCACAAATAATGTATCAAAATTTAAATTAACAATATAACTCATTATATCAAAGTTATCTTGTTAAAATTATGATTTTTCATAGTTAAGTATATATAATTTTTAGTACGTGCACAAATTTCCATTGAACTTAACAATATTTCATACTAATACAATAAAGACTATTTGAAAAATTATTTAAGCAATCTTAGAAGAAAAAAATGAAAATTGCTTAATAACCACCTCTTTCTATAATCTACTCAAGTATGAAAAGACATATGTTAAAAGTAAATTTTAAGCCTATCCACTAAAATAGACTCAATGTGCAAAAGTCATCAGTCTACTTGACTGCTAATAATTTTCTTACATAATTTAATGTATGTAAACCTACATTTGTGTCCTGATGATATTGCATCAATTAACATTTTCAAATTAGTGGAATTATTTTGTAAGATATAATTGGAACAGTTAATTTTGAAGAACAAAATAAAACATCCTTAGCAAAATAATATGAAATATCATTTAAACGATCATATTAAAAAAGTTGTACAAAACTTGGATACAGAAAATTTGCTAAAAAAAAAAAGAAATTTTCGAAATTTTCACTTATAACAGGGCGGGGCCTTGTCCGCGAGGTGCCCGACTTGCACTCCTTCCCTGCCTTGTCCAATATCCATCCCTAGGTTGAGAGAGGATCGGCATATATCGTATTAGGGTACTTCTATAATCCCTCGAGACGGATTCCCCGGTTGTAATTTGTCGTGACTGATTATATTTTTCCATAATTCCTATTCACAATGTCATGATACCCGAAAAATTTAGAGGGCTTAGAATCAACATGTCAAACTTACTGTTTTTGTTCGACAGCCATCGAGAGATCAGGTATGTGTTCCCCATGAATTTTAAAAACCCAGTTATATGATTGCTGAATGACCAAAACAGAGAGGATCCTGTCCTTTTCATGAGACCTTTGAATATTAAACATCTTATTCTTGATTGAGGATTTGCTGGTATAGGCTTTTTCAGAGTATTTTCTAAGATATTTCTCAATTATTTTTATCTTTGTCGATGACAAATGATAGTGCCACCACGACCAACAGCTCTCAAAAAGTGAGCATATAGTATTTCATCATCCATTAGTTTAAGTGGAACCGTATATATTTAGATATTTCATACCTATTCTGTGGTATATTTATCTAATAATAACAAAATAAATAGTGATGTACAAGGTTTGAGATGCTCCATCTTCCTATTTTATCTCAACATATCATTTGTGTAGAACTAAGCTTGATGACCATATAACAAGATCTTACGCATACGATGACGTCAATCATTTTAAAGTGAGACCATGAACAAAAAGGAGTGCATATTTTATCGTTCTTAGCGATTAGTTCAACGTTTTCGAGGTGATGGATCACCACGTTCTCTCGTAATAGCAAACTTAAGTAGCAACATTGGATTCATCAAAGAGAGGGAAAACTCGAAACACGCGTAAGATCACATAGAAACGAAGGGGAATAGAAAATTATGGAAGGGAAATCAAATTACCTAACAAGATGGTGACGAAGGCATTTTGAATTTGCTTCTGATCTGGCTGCTGATCTTGAACAAAATTGTAGCACTCGATACTCAAAGTTGATCAATGGGTTTGTGTATAAATAGAGAGAGATTGAAGAATCTTGTGACAAGAGGGAGCTATATATAGAATATGAGCCAGCCAATGAGCTACTCCAAAGTGGGGTATAAAGAGCAGAAAATAGAGACATTAAAATTACGAACCCATTTGACCGACCACACTCAATAATAACATGAAGATGCACAAATTTTATTTTATTTTATTGCTTTTGGTGGGGTGACGTCAGGGAGCACATATATCATGTCATCCACCCAAGTGGTGGATTTGACTCTTGGAAGAGTCCGGAGAGAGGCGGTGGACCTCCCATTGGTGGTGGCCGAGGAAAGAGGAGCAAATTGCGTAAAAAGATGTTTAACTTTGGATTCAATTTCAATTCTGCCCTCGAATTCTTTTTTTTATATAAAAAGATCCTCGATTTTCACTCTAGTTCCAAAAACTACCCACTTTTTTCAAAATCATCACTGGTTTCTTCGAAACTATTAACATCAAGAGGTTGTTGTTCCATAAAAATAGTGAGGGTGTTAATAAAGACATGGATTATTATAATGAACCTTTAACTGGCCCTGATATTAATAATGTTAGAAAAAAATAGTGGCGGTTTTTTGACACACGAGCATATTGGGACTATGGTGAAAGTTGGGAAAAAAGTTCGAGTAGTATTGAGATTCAACTTAAAGTTTGGATTTTTTTAAGAGAATTTGTCCGAGGAAAGTGATGACACCTTTTTTTTTCTTATTATCAGTAAATCCAATCTTTATTTTGTCTGATCAAAATGTTGATGTCTCTATTTTACAGATTGAACTAATTTGAGCTGCATTTGGCAACGCAACAACAAACCCTTTAAAGGCCATTAGCCTAAAGCAAATGGTGTTTGACAATTTTTTTAGAAAGTTTTGGGGAGATACAATTGTATTTTCAAAAGTCTTTTAAAAAGCCTTTAGTCCAAATTAGGTCCAGAAGTGCTTTAGTCTTTGAGCATTTCTAGAATGCTAATACATTTTTTTTATAACTTTGTCTTTGCTAAACTTTCATAATTATGCAAAGTTGTCAATGAGGCCGGATTTGGCGTTGGCAACCTCACTTGAGCTTGGACAACATCAGGAAGGGAGCCCTGAGGTCGCATGACCCAAGTAACTATCGCCTAGTCCCGGGTCATGCAACCTTAGTTAAGGGCCGCTAGTGCCAAAACTACCCAAATTTGGCTCACCGGTGATTCACTGGTCACTACGCTCTTTGTCGATTTTGAGTTTTTTAAAAATAAAAACAAAATTCCTTTACAAAGTGTAATTTTTCCAAATACTATTTAAACAAAGTTGTTTTCAATGCACTTTTAAATTACAATTTACCAAATACTATTTGCATTTTAAAAACCTCTATAACCTGAAGTCCTTTGCATTTTCCCAAAAACTTTCTCCAAAATTCAAACAATAGGCACCCTTAGACTCTTAATTGATATTTTAAATGGATCGGAGTTTCACCACACCACATGGTGTAAAATTTATTTAGTCAATCTAATTATCAAGACAAGAAATTATTATTCAGAAATCGAAAAGAACCATAAGTAATTCCTTTTTCTTTTTAACTCCTAGATCTAATTTTACAATTTGAGTTGGCCTCTTAACTCATACGTAAGTTAGTATATTCCAAATTTTTCGATAGTAAGCATGTTTGTATCTAACATCTTAAATTTTAAGAACTACTAGTATTGTGTCCCACAAAATTTTAAATTGCATCAGGGTGGGAGCTATCTGCTATGCACACATACAATACACTTTCGATGTTGCACACACACAAACTCAAAGGATAAGTTATATTACACACGAAAAGAAAACGAATAAGTGCTCGAAAATGGCAATCAACTAATTACAAAATCTCCTATTGGATAACTCCTAAAAGAGGAAATAACGTCTATTAAATCTTAAAGATGAATAAAAAATGTAATCGCATAATTATTAAAAGTGAAAATCAGATCACCTAAGACATCGTAATACTATCTAAATTCCAAAAATCCAAATATTAAGTTTAATAATGAAAGGAAACATCAGATAGTAAAAAGCTAGATCTGACAAGAAAAAAATTTAAAACAAATTTTGAAGTGCTCCGCATCATGGGTTCGCAATCGCAAGGCTTCATTTGCTTCTCCTAAGATATCCAGAAATAACATTTTTCATCATTCAACATGAATACGTACCTTAATATGAATGCACCTGTGTTTTATGTCAATGTTGATTGTATAAGTAACTATAATTGTGGCATTTTTTATTTGATAAAAATTTAAAGCAAACTTTAGGATGATTCGGGGTAACTTGGAAACCATGAAAAAAGACCTTATAAGATAGGTTTAAGGTTTCAAAAAAACTCGGAATCGATATTAATAAGGTCGGTTCCATAGTAGCAAATACTCCACTCACCTTGGAACATGCACAACCACATTTTATATATACATATATATTCATGTTTTAGTTTTAGGCCCAAAATTTAGTCTTATATGTAAAGGGAAGTATTAGGGTATTCAAATGTTAAATAACACATCCGTCTAACAACTTAAACTTTAAGGAATTTCCGTAGTGATATCACGAAATTTTATATTAATGATACCGCTTAATTTTTGAATAGAAGCAACCCTTTTACGCACTAAAATCGAAGCAATTGTATAATGGGATTTGTCTTTTATCTACTATTGATGAATCGGAAATGATGGTTAAGGGTTCTTTTAACTTTCGAATGCATCACATCCCACTTAACTATGCACTGGGCAATCCCATGCATGTCTAAAAAGTGAAACTCAAATCGCCTAATATATGAGGGATTTTTTAAATTTTCGCATGTTTTGATTCCCTATATAGAAATTATGAATACATATATTATATGTATGTATGTATGTTTCTACAACCAATTATAATTTGTATTGTTTCCGGAGGATCTTAGGGGAGCCGGCCTCACTTACTAGGTAGCCAAAAAGTGGGAAGGGAGTCAGCGACCAACAACTCGGACCAATTGCCTGCCTTTCTCTGCAACACACTCGCACCTTATTGGCTGACACGGTCCAATTGGGTGAAATCATGGCGCCGCCTCATCGATTGCCGGCCCCAACGAGGTTGGTGGTCACGAAAAGTCGAGAAGACGACTTGACAGTTGAGATAGGTCCCGTTTGATTCAGCTATGGGAATGGGCTTTTGACCTCGAAAGCCTCTTTTCAAAATGTTGAACCGTTTGATTCAGCTTTTCGAGTCCAAAATACTAAAAGCTAGCATTTGGAATGCCGAAAACCCAAAACTGGTCCGAATCAGCTTTGGGCTTTCGGTATTTCACAAATGCTAAAGCCTTTTTTTCTCTTTCCAAATTACCCTCACTCAAATTTCAATATTCTGATTTTGCCCCTGTTACTGTTCATCTTCTTCACCGCTAGAGCGGCCAATAAAGGGCCGGTGAAGGGTCGGCGATGGGCCGGCGAGGTCGCCCGACCCAGGTGAAGGCCACCTGGGGTCGGGCGACCGCCCAGGCGCTGTCACTTGGGTCATGCGACCTCAGGTGACGTGACCCAAGTAGCTGTCGCCTGGGGTCGCGCGACCTAGATGAAGGCCGCCTAGGATCGGGCGACTGCCCAAGTGTCGTTGCCTAAGGTCGCAGACCCAAGCAACGGCGCCTGGGCAATCGCCCTACCCCAGGTGGCCTTCGCCTAGGTTGGGCAACCTTGCCGGCCCCTCACCGACCAGATCCGCCCTCACCAGCCCCTTGCCAACCCTTCGCTGGCCAAATCCGCCCTCGCCGGTCACATTTTGGTGAAGAAAATGAACAGTAACAAGGGCAAAACAAAAATATTAAAAATAAAAATTGCCAAAGCCCTTTGCAAAAAAAAAATTGCGAAGCACTACTTAGGCCAAAATAGCTTCACAAATTTTTTTTTTACCAAACGACACTTCTTAAGTGGCTTTCATCTAAAGGTATTTGCATTCCCCCAAGTAGCATTTAAAAAGCTAAACCAAACTGGCCCATAGTTTTTTCGGGTCAATAAATGCGAACGAGGCAATTCACGCAAAGAAAAATACATATATACTCAAAAAGACTATATGGATCAAATTATGACGGTTCAAGGACCATTTTGAATAGTAAAGAAAAATTTTAATAGTACTATCATTACCCATCATGTTCTTCAAGAACAAATTGCTCGTAAATCATATGGATCGGTCGGTTTGAATGTTACTTGGCACACCTCCCGAGTTTGGTCAACAAGGTACGTATTTATCCTATATCTAACAAAATCGATAAGGTAATACGCATAGTAGTGTTTTTGCAGTCTATTATTCCAACAAAAGAAATTTGTTAGGGATTTGGAGTTCTTGACATGATAGAGGAGCCTCAATTCAAAGGCCCTTGGAAGAAATAATCTGTCTTTGGATCATTATGGACTGTGCTCTTCACCGTTTGCCTATTTTACATGTCTTCTCTATCGCCGTCTCACCATCCACTTGTTAGAGTTGCACTCAGAAAGTCCCACATCAAATAAGTAGTATAGCGTAGAGTAGTTAATATATTCAAGTTGACTCATGACTTATTGACTTAAGTTTTTTAGTAAAATTGAGTTTAACTGGATATGTTGATGAATTCGGACTATGATTCCCTCTTTGGCAATCTCTACTCCTGCTGCACGCTCCCGATAAATGGTATGAAGAAATTTGGTGACCAACCGGGTTTTCAAGCGGTGATCATTGTGGTGTAGCAATGAGGGCCTCGATAGACCTTGAAGGAGATTCAAGTTGAGATATCTTGATGCAAAAAGATAACTTAAACTTTTAAGTGAAGGTTGTGCACTTTCAACACCAAATGTATATAGATCCTTTCCGTTCAGGCGATGATTGACCAATGCTCTATATACTATGTGAAAAAACCTTGCACAAAATATCTCTCTCTCTTTCTCTCTCTCCACCTATGCTCATGTGTGCCGGCTTGCCATCGTGCCTTGTCACTTCGTTTCTTGCCCCTTGCCGCTATCAAGAGAGGGTAGTGGCAGCAATGGTGGCGAGGGTGGTTGGGTGGTGGTGGATCATGGTATCAAAGTAAGATGTCCTGAATTTAAACCTTTTTCGGTTTTTTTTTGCTTTTTCAATTACATATTTTCACGCTCTAAACTTAGACTAAAGTCCAATTTACGCATAAGGAAGAGTATTTGAATATTCAAATACTAAACCACCCCTTTATTTAACACTTTAAGTTTTTGGAATAATTCGCAGTGGTCCCACACATTCTTGCGATGGCAAATCAAGTTAACCTGGCGAAGGTTCGAGACAAAGAAATTTTGTACGTCAAATGTCATTCCCCGAGAGAAATAAATGCACCACGTTCATTGGATCGTGCCTAAATGTTTCAAGCTCCGCTTGTCGCCTTCACGCTTTTCAACTTTGTTTCGCAAAGCACTCGATGCATGAACGGGAAAAAGGCTTTCCTCGGAATGACACGCAAAAACAACGACAAGTGCTTGTAACTTTCCACCCAAAGTTCGTGGAAATTAATCGATGGGGGTTGCCGAATCAAAGGGATTAGGGTTCCATCATGGCACGTTATCAACACCACGTCTAGAAAAACCTAATATCCATGTGGAGCACACGCAAGATGCATAAAGACGGGACTAAGAGAAAGTTCACAAGTCAACTTCAACAAAGATCGTGACGGGGATGCTTGTGTTAGTGGGAAACGCATGTCACACTAGAGAATAGTAAGCAAAGGAAGGAACCCTTGTCATATGGCCAAAGTGACACCCATGAAGCGAATGTCGTCTCGATCCCATTCTCACCGTGATAGATCATTCGAATATATCTCGTCTTGAGAGAGAACTCTACTTGTTAAGATGACTTGGCTCGTTCTGGCATGGTCAGACATTCCAAAAGGAGTTTCGGAAATCACCGCGCAAAGTGGTAACTATTTACTTATGAATCTTGCTTATGAATAAATATCACAAGGGCCGACCCATCCGGCGACCCATTCTACGTGGGATTTGGAGCATCACGGAGTCCCATGTTTAAACTACCGGTGCCCTCGGAAGTGTTGGTCCATATTGCCCATTGATTCCTTCCCATCAGATGGGTGACTTAGTCCATCCTACTCCCTTGTCATGCACCCCATGTGAGACTGGTTTGGTCGTTTCACGTTTATCAAATGCCATTAATTGATAAAAAGCATAACCAAACATATCTTCTTATTTTTGCAATCCAGGTGCACGATTGTAATTAGAATAGATTTTATGTACTCGATATTTGCAAGATTTGGGGTATATTTGAACTCTTGGCTAGACTAGATACAATGAAACTCATCGAAACTCATCCAGCTCTTACATCTTCAAACCGAGTAAAACAATTTCAACAAAGGTGAACCACTTCTTTCAAACTTAATGAATTTGCAACCAGGGTTACTTCCCCATCCTCATGCATCCCGTAAGACTTTATCATAAGATGGCGGATCCGATCTCCCGAGATCATTTCGATTTATTTTATTACACGATCGGCTCTATCGATCAAATCATCCATAAACTAAGCCTATACGCATGCGCAACATTTTCATTTGCAGGCAATAGCACCGCCAGAGCTTCTCCATCCAATGAAGATTTTGTGGGATGTTTGTGGGGAGCGAATGTCAACTAGAAGGATTGGAAGGAAATGCTTCTTTTCCCCCAATTTTCAACAAAGAGCACTTGTACGATCCCGAAATGCAAATGCTAGTTTTTTTAGCAAGAGTTGTCCAAATCAAGTAGCTTTTAGTGCTTCCTGTGCACCCACTTTAATGGGTAGTGGCCTATGTTAGTCGAACCGACTGCCAGTACTTTCATTACACGAGATGCCATGTGGCCATTCGAAGCATGTATATTAGGATTCAGCAAATCTTGCATACAAAAATATAGTGGATGCCATTTTCTCCAACCATTTGCTCGTTTTGATTCGCTCACGATCTTGGCGGATCTTGAATATATATTTCAGGGGACATCAAGAATTTTTCCAGGTGAATTGTACAATTTTTATGTGGTTGTATAATTTTTATGTTGCTATCTCGAATGTGACGGGGAGCGTGTAAATATAGTCAAAAGCGTAATGAGTTCATTCTATGCCTACCTTAACATACCGTAAATTTCACAAATTGATTTGGCACAAACCCCATGGGTTCACGAACATGGTCGACTCATGTTCTACCTCAAGTTATGGTAAAATTCAGTTGTTCAACCACGGTCGAAGTATAATCATAGAAACGGACTACGCTCATGTACCATAATTTAAAAGTCATGTGCTTTTACGTACGCATGTGCACGAATTTTTTGCATTACATATTTATATCTACATTCCCAACAACCAAGATATCAAATGTACACATTTAAAGTTGTTGGGGATGTCGATGAGATAGAGCTTTGTATCTCCCCAAAATTCCATCACTTAATAAAAACTCCAAAACAAATGACCACCACTTTTTATGCTATAGGTTATTTAATTCGTGGGGTCGGATGGGTCGAAATGTTATGGCCGCCCCCACAACCATATGTTTTTTGCATACTCATTATTGAAGAAAAGTGGGTTCTGGCTTTTGTTGAAAATTTGTTCCCATAATTCCATAAAATGCCCTTGTCACAGCTGTAGCTAGAATTTCTGTTATAAGATTAAGACATCTTATTTCATTCATGTATCTTGAAATATGTTTAACCATGTAAATATTAAAGGGTTAATATCACGAAAAACTCGAAACTAATTTTTTGACCTCCAAAAATCCTAAATTTGTACACCTGCCACAATTTTACTCTAAACTAATTTTTTGGCCACCAAAAACCTCAAACCGGTACATTTGTGACAAATTTACCCTCTATTAAATCGGATTAATACCACGAAAAATCGCAAACCGGTAAACTTGTGACAAACGGAGGGTAAATCCCAAACTGATATACTCGTCAACTGTCACATGTCATTCAACTCAGAAATTTGACGGCAAAATTTAACGAAAACTAACGAAAGATAAAATTATCACAGATGTATCAGTTTTGAGTTTTTTGTGATCACAAAATTAGTTTGAAATAAATTTATCATAAAAGTACTAGTTTGGGGTTTTCCGTGATATTAACCCAATATTAAATATAATAAGAGCAAAGGAAAATGAAAAGAAGAAGAAAATGGAGTAGATGGAATTAATAAATAAATTGGCAATTGGTTATGAGTGGGTATGTCAATTTGAATTTCTTCTTTTTCAATTTGGGAATTTAGAATGCTATGCACACATACAATACATATGTTTTTTTAAGAAAAGCAAAAGTGAGAGATGTTGGTAATGTGAAAATCATTTCAATTTGGAAAATACTTTTTTTTTATCTATCTTTTTTCCCCTTTTCTAAGGGTAAAAGAATAGTTGAAGCTAGAATGGACTTTAAGCAGTACATGGGCCAGAATAAAGAAGGCTAACTAGCTACGGCTCCCTTTAAGACCCACGAGCCCAATAATCCCATTAATTGTGAATATTTAGACGAGATCGAACCTTAGAGTACTTTCTTAGAAGCAATATGTTGCCAAATAACCCGAAATTAAAAAAAAAAAAAAGATGAAGAAGAGAAACCTGGAAAGTTTTGAACATGGTAATGCCAAGTAGAGTTTTTGTCAAGTCCGTTGATGATGTGAAAATCATTTCATGCATTATCTTTGATCGCATCACATACCAAGAGACCAGGTCATGAGTGATTGATTTTACACAGTTCAAGTAATTAACCGTGCTAGTTATTATTTTCTTTTTTGGGGCGAAGTATCAAATATCATCTCGAAGTTAATTCCTCATATCAATTTCCATCCTTACGTTTCACGATCTGCATTTTACATCTCCATGTAAAGTCACCCCTCTCTCAAGAAAGGCCAAGGATAAACAAACCCTGGTTGGGCTTCTCACCAACCCTGATAGCCGCCACTGCACCTACCATTGCCCGACACCGATCACCAAAGAGCCCCCCCCCCCTCCCCCCACTCACCAATCTCTCTCTTTGCAAGCCCGAGTTCTAGACAGAGCTTGTGGGTCCAAGCAAGGTTTGTTGAGAGTTTGGCCATGGCGAGCTCGCGCCGCTCGACCTCTGAATTAGAGTTCGAGTGGCCCGATCCGACCTCTATCTAGGCCTCGATGCAGGTCGCAACCATCTGAGGTCAGTACAGCAGTGACGGCCTCCAGTCGAGGTGTAGAGCTTGACAAGGAGGGAGGGAGGGAGGGAAGGAAGGAGAGAGAGAGAGAGAGAGAGGATGGAGTGAAGGAGACGGACGACGGTGACGATGGATAGTGGCTTGGATTGGGATGGTGTGGTTAGGTCCAAATAATCAACCAAGAGGGGGATGAATTGGTTTTTTCAACAAAATACAGACTAATTTTGCATAACCAAACTCCAATTAAAATATTGCTTCCATCGTCAAGTGAACTAGCAATATAAATAGTGGAAGTTAAACGAATTTAGGGAAAGAGGAATTGCGAATGAAGTTGATAGAGGTCTCGCATGGGCATCCCCACTCCTCTCTTCCACCCTAGCATCTCAAATAGGCCAAACCCCCACTAGTTATGCCAGCATTACAAATGCCGCCGTATCACAAGCGTAGAACCTGCGCCTCGCGAGACTTGGCTTGTTTCTACAGTAAGCCAGCCAAGACTAAGTAACTATTGGACCATCTAATAGCTGCTCTCACCCAAGGTTACAACACACAGTTGTGCTCTTCAGACATGATATAGACAAATGTGTATTCTTTCTTTAATGTTGCACATATAATGTGTCCAGAATATTTTAGGATAAAAATCGGCAGGCCTTTTTTTAAATCAAAGTTTACAAACAGCATGAAAATCAATTCCTCCTACAGAGCCATCTGCCTTCTTGTCCCCTTCTCAATGCCGGCATATTGGCCCAGTTAAAAAAATCGGTGGAAGTTGAACTGTCTAGGAAACTGTGAAGACAAAAAAGGAGACTTGGAGAACATTGGATGCCAGGATTAGTGCACCCTTGTCTATAGAATATGGTCATTATTAATTTTAATTGTAATTAGTTCATCCTTGCAGCATACGTTTACTAAATGGAGGGAATTTCAACATTTCAATCGAATTCAATTGAAATTAGAGTATGTAGGTTGTTTTGAGATGTACACTTGTTACCTAACCGCTCGAAAATGTTAAAAAGGGGGCCGCATTGGATTCCAATACCATACCTAAAAGGGGGCATCTAATCTTTGGAAAAAAATGAAGAGGACGACTTATCAGCGTTCCAGTCACATATGCATGTAAGCATAAATGTGTGCTGTGAAGCGTGAATTGCATGTATCCTTCTTTTGGCTTGCAAAGGACATTACATTTGGTGACATCCAAATACCAAAGTAGAAAAAAATTCATTTTTTTGCAATTTTCATCGAGTTAGGTTAATTCGTGAAATGACCGATTCAGATATGACAAATTTTGTGTCCGGATAACAGAGTCAGCAAACTTGAACATTATGTCCATCATGTCATGGATGAAACCATACCCAATAAGTAATCGAGCCAAAAATCCGATTATCCATTATTATTATTAGGCAAGCTTTTCGTAGAAATCAAAACGCTTAAAGTTAATAGGAGCTTCTTCTTCACTTTTTTTTTTGTTCCCTTATTCTTTATATATATGATGACCCGAAGAAGGATTATAAACTAAGGAACCATCAAATCATTTAGAAAAATGAGTTGCTCGGTCAAACATATCTTGATCATGTTACACACTTTCTAGTGGTCCAATCGATGTCAACAAATGGAAACTTTTGTTTCATAAAGAGTGTTGATGATCCCCATATATTGTAGGTCACTAAAGTTACTTTTGTTGATTGCATAATAAGACAAATGTCAATTGATGATTGGTGGCCACATCACCACTTCGTCTAAGGGGATTTCATCTTCAGTCAAGAATCAATTAGTCCGCTCGAATCCCTTCTTTTATTTTTTATTTTTTCAATTGCATAGCCTACTAACATACACCTGATTAGTTACCGTAACACATTGAATGTTATTTTCCAAACATCCGATGTAGCCACGACAGACATTACAATCAGTGAAATAAGATCCACATCACAATAGTATAATGCTAACATCAAATAATAAAAAATTAAGCTCATGGAGATAAATCTGGTTCTTATTGTGTTAAAAGGTCCAAGAATGCAAATTTCATCTAGGGCACATTATGATGGACAACATTGGAAATTTTTGTCCCTACATTAAAGTGCACATCTACAATTGTTCCCCCCTTTGAATGCACACACCTTGGAAATTAGATATTGTGCACAATGTTGTCCAAATTTTTGCTATTTCGTGCAAACTAGTTGCTGAAAACTTTAAATGGCTTCACGTGCATCAATAATTACACTGAGACCCCACATGATTTCAGCAATTCCCATTTTTGGCCCTTCTAGATACATTAATTTACACCAATAGCCCCAGTGGGCTCCACAACTTTAACCCTACCTAATTAAAAAATAAATAAAAGAAATACCAGGAGAACAAAATTAAATAATTTGGTGGGGCTTGGCAAAAAATTGAATTAGCTAAGTAGGGACCGTTGGTCGTCACTTTCGTGAGGGGGTCGTCTCCATTGTCCACGTTGACAAAAGAAGAAGAACCAGCCATTCTTTTCCCACATAATAAAGAGAGAAATTGTTGAGACCAAAAAAAAAAAAGAATGAAGAGAGAAATTGTTGGTATTCCTAGAGAGCAACATAGGATTAGTTTCTTGCCACAACATTAATTTCGTGGACGACTTTAAGCTAGGAAAAACTCTAAATTATAATGGAAATTAATTGACCGACCGATTGCTAAATGGTTAAAAAATTTAATATGATTGTGTTGTAGTGGAGTTCAGGGACTGTTTTTATTTGGATGACCGAATGATGCATGGCACCGACATTACATTTACTTGGACTGTGCTACGATATCGTGACATTAGGAACATAACAAGTTTGCCAAATAGTGATGTGGTGATATACGATTGGTACCATATCAAACATCTCTATTTGAAAAACTAAAAGCAATAAAAGTACATGGTAAAGGTATAAAAAAAAGGGAGAGAGACGGAGAGGCGACGATGTTCGGTCAATGGTGCGATCATGATCTAGGTTGCGACACGTTGTCCATGCCTCCATCCTCTCTATCTATCCCTCAATCTCCACTTTTTCTCCGTGTTTTTCCTCTTCCCTAATATGGTGCCTTACTATTATGTCATCACAAGTATCTTGCAAGGGAAAATTTGAGAAAGAATGGTTAAAGTAATTGAAAAAGAAAAACGTTAATTTTGAGATATCACGCCATGATAATTTGACTTGTTGATGACCCAATTCCAATTCTATCTTTTAAATTAAATGACCATGGATGGAACTTATTCACCAACCCCAGCATTTATAATCCCTACTTTCCTTGCACAAACTTGATGTGCCATTATTAAAAATTAAAGAAGAAATCGAGTCAACTTTATCTTACCTTGATAGAATCCCATGTTCAAAAGGAACATGTGTGTACTCGTGATGTCTACAGATGATTGGAAAAGAGAACCTGTCTTTTTCTAAGGAAAAAAAGCTGGCCCCCCATTGACTCTTAAAATAGGAAAACAAAAATAAAAGTAAAAAGAAAAAAGAAAAAATAATTTGATGCCACCGGGAAATATGAACGATGATGTCTTGTGACTCGTCAATTGGCATCTAGCTCACTGTGCTTTGCGCTTGTTGAGAATAAGATGGGAAAAGTCAGAGCCCCCACTGCTGTAACATTTTGTGTAATCTTTTTCCATCTTTTGTGATTCTTTTATCTCAAACCTTCTTTTCCTTTTCCTTTTATTTTTTATTTTTTATTTACACAATCGCGCAAAAGATTATACAAATTTCTCTTAACTGTAATTTGTATCCTTTTTCGTTCAAGAAATCAAAGACAGAATGGAAACGCCGATATTATAAATTTTACATCCTTTGTCCGCCTTCAATGTAAAGAAAGACTTCTTCGATTGAAATGTTTGCTGCAACGGGCACTCATTGGTTGTGTGAAAGCACATGACCGAAGTTCTGACGAGAACTTGGTAAGGGTCAAGTTTGAGGATACAGTGGTGCAAATTCGAAAAGAGGGAAGGCCCACGAGACAAAAACCGAATCATTTAAGGTCTGTCCGCAATAATTTGAAAATTCGAGGGGCTAAGATGTAATTCCCCTTCTCCAAAATTCATATTCAAGAAGCAAAAGAGTGGTGGCTCCAATGTGGAAGGACCATGACATTATGGCTGATAGATGTTCCGGTAGGTTTGACTTGAAGATGTACTAATTATTTCTCATTGTTTTTTACTTGTTGATTTCATGACTATGGTTGGTCAACGACTTGGGAATTGGAATTAATACTTCTTTATATTGTTTAGTAATTTTGGTAACCACATTAATATGAAGACTACTTAAATAGCTGAAAAAAATATTGAGAGGTAGTGCCAAGAATCAACAGAGTAACCGGGCCAAATTACAATTATTTGTTCAGTTTTTCTAAAGTCCAACATTTATAAATATAAGAAGTATAATCCTGGGGAGTAAAGATTTTCCGGGAAATCACAGTGACTAATAATTAAATAATATGCAGAATCGAATTTTTCATGACTAGTGTAGAAATTATTGTATTGCAATCTTTCTTTTTCATATCGTGAATCCCGAAGTGCAATTTGGACAATTAGAACATTTCAATAAGTCAATACAGAACGGGAGAAGTTATAAAAAGAGTGTTAGAATATTCAATAAAAATTTGTAATATTAAAACTCATTAAAATTATTATGTTTCATTTGTTGATTAGAGCTCACGGTAAGAAACGAGACAAACATAAATCCTAGTCGAGTGCAAAACGAGTCGACAACGTAAGAAAAACACCCTTCTTAAGGAGAATCACCAATTCTTTTCAAATTAGAGCCTTACATACCGCTCTTAAAGATAATCTTTAACAAACATATCGTTATTTTATATTTTCCAATATGATCCACATCATATCCAAAGGAGAGACGAAGTAATTTCAAGAGCGCCCACCAACTGATCCGTATATTATACGACATGCTTACACGATCGAACAAGACACGACTCAAAACACACAGTAATTACAAAAGTAATATAGAAACACAACGAAAAGCATGACGCGCCAAGCTTGGTACATCGTTTCATAATTAGTAATTTCTTGACGATCTAATGATTTTCCAAGATGACATAATAGCGCAAATTATGGAATGATTACGGAGTACGAGAATGGCGCGTGAAAGGCTGTACTCATCCTTGCGTCGAATAGTCAAATGAGAGTGTCCGGAGAGGACAGGCTGACTCTCGTAGGAAGACACCGACCTGCGAGATCGACCCACGCTTATAATATTAGCAAAACCCCAACGACTTCCGCAGTCTCTCTGTTCAGAAAGCCCAACTAATCTCATCTGCCCTTTTTCAAACATTGTTTTTTCCTCAAATTTTTTCCATTTCGATTTCTCCGGCCACTCCAAGAACACTGTATCCCATCTGGGCCTTTCCCAAATTCAATTCTTTTTCCCGTTAATATATAGTTTCCCTCTCTTTTCTCTGAATCTTGCTCTTGGGTTTTGTCTCTCTTTGTGTGTTTGTGAGAGAGAGAGAGAGAGAGAGAGAGAGAGAGAGAGAGAGCGGAGAGCAGCGAGTGGTTGAGCTGAAACTGTAGCATGGAGATCTGCGTCCGAGCAGCAACTTGGAGCTTGCTTGAGGAAGAAGCATTTCGAGCCAGAGCTCGTCGGAGCAATGAGTGTTAGCTCGATCCAACGTTGAAAAGTGTGCGTCTTTCTCCCTCTGCAAGAATCTTTTCAGCTAACAATGAGCTAACTTTTGAGCGACCGGGATAGCTCCCAATCTTCTTCTTGAAGACTGTATCTTCCCGTTTCGGTCTCGCCGAGAAAAAGGCCAAAAAGAGGATGCCCATTTGTCTCTCTCTCCCTCACATTCCTTCTTCAGCTCAAGATTTTTGCAGCTATTTGCTGCTGTAGCTCTGATGCCAACTTTTCCACATTCTCGAAGGGAAAGAAAAATTAAGGTCCTCTCTCTCTCTCCAGTTTTGAGAAATTTGTTGGGATTGTGGAAATGGGTACTGGAGATTCGAGCAAGATTTGGGATTCAAGCTACATTGGGCTCACTCGTTGAATTCTTTTGGGTATAATGCAGAGGAGGCTCCAGGGGGAGTGAAGATTGTGAGGAGCGAGAATGAGGGGAAATGGATCTCTTTTTTGCGCTGATTTCAAAGGTTCATTTTAAAGAAGGTAGCTGCTTGCTTTCTTGAAAACATCTCAGTTTCACCGTTAAGGAATGATTCCCAGTTTTGCTCAGCTTGTTCAAAGTTAGTTTTTGTCAAGTCTGGGTCTAGATTTGAACTGGACTTGTGGTTCTCCTGATAATTCGTTCATTTTTTCCTGATAGTTTTGCATGCGTAGAAATCTAGTTGCTGTCCAGAATGCTGGTTTATTTTTGGAATTACAAAAGCCTCGTATTTGAGGATTTGATGTATCTGAAGATGTGTCGTGTTATTCCCTATTTTTGTGGACCTAACAATTGGGCATTCAACTGAGATCATTATCCTCCAAATAATTCTCACACTGGCCTTGCGGGTGTTAGTTCAAGTACGACCGAACTGCATCATATGTCACCACAAGCTTGTGAAATCGCGAAATTACTGTATTTGCTTTTCTTTCCATATGTTTGTAAATGCTTTTGTTCTCGGTAAGCCAGGGCATTGCTTTGCCTGAAACCTTTTGATGATTGTTATCACCGCAAGCCGGTAAAATCGTGAAAATACTGTAATTGCTTGTCATTCCATTTGTTTGTAAATGCTTTTGTTCTCGGTAAGTCAGGCCATTGCTTTGTCTGAAACATATTGAAGATTGCGAGTCTTTCATATGAAGGTTTAGAGTGCCATTCTCTCCTACTTTTGCCACGCTGCTTTTCTCTATGTATTTTTCAGCGGATCCAAAGTTGAACATGCTTTGACTAATAAAGAGATAAAAGCTTCAAGGAGGGATTTTATCCTTAATGTGGTCCTGTGTGCTCCAGTGCTTCGGCTTTTCTTTGAAGGACCAGGAATCTTTAAAGTGTCTTCTCTTTTTTCTTGGCTAAGGTTCATCGGATTAGAGACTCTTTAGTCCTATAATGATATACCAGAAGACTCTTCTTTCAGGATAAGTCCCTGGACTAATGTCATGCTGACAAACAACTATACGTGAGATGCTTGTGTGATTTTGAGATGATGAACAAAAGAAAATAACGCATTGCTATTAACTAAAGTTAGCCTGAAGATAATGTAGCTACATTCCCTTCACCTGTGCAATTTTATGCTGTTCTAAATAAAGTGTTTGGAGGATATCTTTCTTAACCCTTTGCTATTTCCTGCTCTGTGGGGACTCTACTTGAAGTGACTAGGTCCTGGATCCACCGATCCCCCACTGTGGGTACTTCTTATGTTTCCCCTTGTCCATGAACTACTGTTTAGCTATTTGTTCATGTGCTTCACTTACGTGTGATTAGGGCAGTTGCTCAGTTAACATCTACTGATTTTCCTCAGTGAATAATACCCTTTTGACTAACAAAAAAAGACAACCCGTTGAATTATAAATCTAAACAAGTACATTCCTTCTGCCTTTTGTTGCTTCTATGTGGGGACCTGCTTTATTCATAGCTATACTTTTTCTAGCTTTTCATCTCAAGAAGTCTCCATTGTTTACAGAGGTTGTTATGACTGGACATATTCCTTAATTATATTTGAGCATTTCTTTGTGTAGTTTTACCATACTCATCATTTTACTCTTTTCCTTGGAAAAGTAAATTGAATGTCTCCATTTACTGATGAAGGCTCCATGAAGTTGATTATTCTTTACTTTTACTACTTGGCCAGGGAATAGGAAGCAACTGCTGATATTCCACTTATCACATTGCAATATTTTACTATAGAAGACCATGAAGCGACACTTCTTCAGAGCATTACCTTTTCTCTTGCTCTTGTTCATACTTCTCCGAGCAAATGCCGATTTGGATTCAGATAAGCAGGCACTCCTGCAATTTGCGAATGCCGTCCCTCATGGAAGGAAACTGAACTGGACTGCTAGTTCTCCCATCTGTACTTCTTGGGTCGGTATCACCTGCTCCCAAGATCGTACTCGTGTAATTGCCCTTCGGCTCCCTGGAACTGGACTTTTTGGTCATATTCCGGCCAACACTTTGGGGAAGCTTGATGCACTCGTGGCACTTAGCCTTAGATCCAATCGCCTAAGTGGGAATTTGCCATCTGATGTACTCTCTCTTCCTTCCCTCCGTATCTTCAACTTACAAAGTAATAATCTTTCGGGTGACCTACCCTCTTCACTCTCTCCCCAGCTCAGTGTGGTCGATCTATCCTTCAATGCCTTCACTGGAGAAATTCCCCCTGAAATTAGAAACTCGACCCATCTTACCATTTTGAACCTCCAAAATAATTCATTTCTGGGGTCGATCCCCGATCTTAGACAAACTAGGCTGAAGCAGTTGAACTTGAGCTATAACCATCTAAACGGTTCGATTCCATCTGGGATCCAAAGGTTCCCAGTGTCTTCCTTTTTAGGGAACCCTTTGCTATGTGGCAAGCCTCTGAATGCGTGTTCTTCAATCAGCCCATCACCTTCTCCCTCACCTTCCATCTTACCATCCCCACCACGAGAAAAATCCAAGAGGAAACTAAGTCTTGGAATTATTATTGCCATTGCAGTTGGAGGTACTCTAGTGCTTTCTCTTCTCTTGCTGGCATTAATTTTATGTTGCTTGAAGAAAAAACAGAGTGAAGATGGTCCCTCGATGAAAGGTAAAGGAGTCCGGACTGATAAGCCTGAAGACTTTAGCAGTGGGGTCCAATCGGCGGAGAAAAACCGGCTTGTGTACTTTGAAGGTTGTTCTCACAGTTTTGACCTCGAAGATCTACTGAAAGCTTCAGCAGAAGTTCTAGGCAAGGGAAGTTGTGGTACCACGTACAAAGCCATCTTGGAGGATGGGACCACCGTGGTGGTGAAAAGGCTGAAGGAAGTGGTGGCAGAGAAAAGAGAGTTTGAGCAGCAGATGGAGAATGTGCAGAGGGTAGGACAGCATCCGAACGTCATTCCACTCCGTGCGTATTACTACTCAAAAGATGAGAAGCTCCTCATATATGACTATATAACAGGAGGCAACTTCTCCTCGTTGCTGCACGGTATGCTTTAACTAGTCAATTTGGTATATTATTTATACAATTTTCTCAACCAATGAATCCAGGTTTCATTGATCATTTATGTAGATGTGTACTGTGTGCATAAATTAAGAGATGTAATGGAAAGCAATGACCTGAAAATATCATGATGAGGTGATCTTGATTATCAAGTAATTGTTCTTTTGAACAAGCTTGGTCTTGTGTTAGTAGCCTGAGACTATGGCCTAGAGAGCAGACTATAAAAGTCCAATCTTTTGGCTATGAGGAGTGATTTCCAATTTTATTGCTTGAGGTAAGCGAAAACCAAAGTTATGAAAATTGTAAGAAAGAAGCTCGTCACCATAACCAGTCATGCTGTGGATAGGCACATAATGTAAGGAAAGACATCAAAATCACAGTGTGACATTGATCAAATTGATGACCAAGTAAAGTCCTCTATTGTTATGCTCCAATTAATTTAAATGTCCAAGCACAATGTAGATAATGTCTTGGTTAAGGTTGATGTGAGAGCAATGAGAATGAAGGCCACGCAATTGGTATGCATTCTGCACCAGTGCACGAGACATAGAACTGAACTTGAGATAGAGATAATTGATATAGACATGTACTATTAGTATAAGTGTCCAATTGTCAGGGTTGATGTCTTGTATGGACAGAACAATGCTAATGTCATTGCATGGATATTGTCATGTTAACTAGAAACATCTTTTGTAGGTTGCCTCCTATTTGCTGCATTGCTGACCTTTCTTTCCAATAATGATTTGCAGAAGGTGCGAGACAACCACTGGACTGGGCATCGCGGGTGAAGATTTCTCTAGGAGTGGCTAAAGGCATTGCTCACATTCATTCTGCCGGAGGTGGGAGGTTCATCCATGGCAACATCAAGTCCTCCAATGTCCTCCTCACTCAGGATCTTCAAGGTTGCATCTCGGAGTTTGGCCTGACTCCTCTGATCCGCACTCCTGCAGTGCCTCCTAGAAGTGCAGGTTATCGGGCCCCCGAAGTCATAAAAACTCGGAAACCCTCACAAAAATCAGACATCTACAGTTTCGGGGTACTGCTCCTCGAGATGTTGACTGGAAAGTCACCCATCCAATCTCCTAGACGCGAGGATGTCTTCGATCTGCCTAGGTGGGTCCAGTCCGTTGTTAGAGAGGAATGGACAGCCGAGGTGTTTGATGAAGAGTTACTCAAGGACGGAAATATCGAAGAGGAGTTGGTGGAAATGCTTAAAATAGCATTGGCGTGCGTGGACCGTATGCCTGATACAAGACCTCCGATGGGCGAAGTCGTTAAGATGATTGAAGAAGTTCGGCCGTCCGATTTAGAAAATCCTCCATCATCGTAGAATAAGTCAGAAAGCTTGCTTACACTTAAATCCCATTTGTTTGGCTTAGCATTCGTGTCATGAATATAGATTCAGATTCTGGGGACTGGAAATGTACAAAATCTGAAACACCAGGAAGATTGAAGGAGTGATTTTTCTTGTTTAATTTTGGTCTAGGAACTAATTTGAGAGTCACAGCGTTCTTTGGCTTAGCATTCGTGTCATGAAAATAGATTCAGATTCTTGGGACTGGAAATGTACAAAATCTGAAACACCAGGAAGATTGCAAGAGTGATTTTTCTTGTTTGATTTTGTCTAGGAACTAATTTGAGAGTTACAGTGTCACAGTTCTTACGTTGTCGTCTTTCAATGAACTGACCAGGATGAGTTGCTTTCTATCCTATCATTTAGTCAATACTCACTCGTTTCCAAATTTTTTGTGATAAGACTTGTTTTCCAGTAAAATATGTCAGATTAAACTCTCATCCATTGGCAATTGTATAGCAGTATGGTACTGCAAGGAGTGAGATCAAATCAATTCTTATATAAAAAAAATGACATCAAATCAATGTCAGCCCAGGTTCAATGACTGTCACGGTTTCCAAAATAGTGCCTATAACTCACCTCGCTCATTAAGATAGCGAATGATAACCATTCTGTTCCGGAATGAGTTCCTGAACCAGAAATAGATTTTTCTATTTTTGGTTCCTGGATGAGTTTCTGAGAAAAAAAACCCGTTTGATAACGACCAAAAATTTCTATTTCTAGAACAGAAACCCGTTTGATAACAGTACAAAATTTCTATTTCCTGAAACAAAAACCCGTTTGATAAACAACAGAAAATTCTATTTTCAAGAACAAAAATCCATTTTTTTAGAAATGGTATTAAAATAATTAAAAAAATCCGAAAAATTCATAAAAATCTCTAAAAAATTCAGAACATCCCAAAAAATTGAAAAATTCCAGAAAAAATCATCAAAATGTCGAGAAAATAAAAAAAATTCAGATTTCTGGATAATATAAATTTTGTTGACTTTTTTCAAACAAATCAAGAAATCAAAAATTTCAAAACTTCACAAAATTGCTTAGAATATCTGTAGTCACCCACTTTGAGTAAAATTTAAATTTTTTGAGGTGCCCAAAAAAATAAAAAAAAATTCAAAATTTCATTAAATGACTTAGAATACCTGTGGCCACCCACTTTTTGAGTAAATTTTAATTTTTTTTAGATACCCAAAAAAAATTAAAAATTTCAAAACTTCACAGAATGGCTTAGAATATCCGTGGCCAACCATTTCAAGAGAAATTTAATTTTTTTGAGATTTCCAAAAAAATTATAAAAAATTAGAAATTTCAAAACTTCATAGAATGGCTTATAGAATATTTGTGGCCACCCACTTTGAGCGAATTTAAATTTTTTTAGGTGCCGAAAAAAAATTGAAAAGTAAAAAATTTCAAAACTTCACAGGAATGTCTTATAGAATACCTATGGCCACCCGCTTTAAGCGAAATTTAAATTTTTTTAGGTGCCAAAAAAAATCAAAAAATTAAAAAATCAATAATTTCAAAACTTCACATAAATGGCTTAGAATATTTCTAGCCACTCACTTTGAATGAAATATAAAATTTTTGAGGTGGCCAAATGGTATTTTTGATTTTTTGCTTTTCTAATTTTTATTTCATCACCTAAAAAAACATTAAATTTCACTCAAAGTGGGTGACTACAAGTATTCCAAGCCATTCTGTGAAGTTTTGAAATTACGGAACAAAGTAAATGCTAGAATGCAATTAACATGGCAATGTTAAAAAGAGGGAAGAGTTTTTGGGAGACGAGAGGTTTGCCGATGGAGAGAAAAAAAGAACAAATCCCTATCCACTTCTTGATTGGAACATGCTTAATATGGAAATGTTCGTTTAGCCCTTCTCTCTCGTCAGCTAATTTTTCTCCAATTAGATTGACTATGGATTAAAGCTTCTCTTGATTAAAGAAATGTTTCTCTCGATTCAATTTAATAAGTTTTTAGCTTATATCCCGTGCATAATGTGGAACCTGCATGACTAGGTCCGGAAGCTACAAATTAAGTACACGTTTACAAAGTCACGATACTCGTATCGAATCTGCACTTAGTTGTTTTCACCATTAATGGACAATCCTAAGACTACCTGCTCAGAGTGTACACAAAGGCTTTTGCCTGGGAAAGGAAACAGTTCGACGCAAACCCAAAAGCGTCTATCCCTCTGTTTCCTTTATATTCTTTAACTAGTCGATACCAGAACATAGCCCTGGCCGTAGAGAATCATAGTTTCGGCAAATTCATTCCAGAATAGCTAAAACTTTTATTGTGATCTAAGGCCCCCAAATAGGAGAGATCAGGGGAATTCAACCATATGGAGGAGGTACACAAGCATCTTGAAGCTATTTCAAGCTACAAGAAATATGGCATCTTTGCAGCACATTAGGAACTACAGTTTACATAGTCGGCTTGTGATTCATACAACAAATTAAAATGCCCAATAGCTCCTATTTTCGAATTTTGCCTTAGACAGTAATAAATGACAACTTTCCCACTTCTTTCCAGTGTACAACACAGGACGACGTCTACCGCTCACCCCTTGTTTGCAGGTGCTCCACACATGCTGCAAAATGAGAGTGCAATTGCTTAAGTAATGGATACAAGATAGTAAATCATAAACAAAATGTTTGTGTACTTCAGAGCACGTCCACAAGGAAAATAAGTTGGGAACCAGCACCAGCAAAACTGAAAGAAAACTTACATAGTGCAAACTGCAAAGTACTATGTGAAAAAACAGATATACCCACTCAATTTGGGTGCTTATATCTCATCTTCCTCAAAAATATCTCGTTCAGGGTAGTCCCCAACCTGGAAAACATTTAACAATGAGAAAATTCAAGTTACGGACTGTTGCAGTTCACCTTGCAAAGGCAACAGAGCCCAACTCTATTTAACAAGGACACTGCCTTCTGGAATTTTCGCAAGCATTTCTATCGATCGCTAAACAAAAAAAAATTCAACACTTGAAAGTTGTTGCATCTCGCATTCTCAGAACATATCTCAAAGTGTGAACAATAAATTTGGAAGAATTATGTTTCAAGAGAGATGCACACACATCCATAGTAAATGATGCGTCACTTTTAGCAATTTTTCTAGGTAAACAATCGGCTCATAATTCGCACATCTAGTAATAGCAGTACTAGTACGTTTAAAGTATTAGACAAAATAACATTATAAAACTATAGCTGTCTCCTCACCTTTACTTTGTCTGGTCTGACCATTGCACCATGAAGTGGAGGACACTTGAAGTAGCGTATCTCTTTTACCCTGTAACATCAAAATGTCCGGTAAGTATGTAAATGCACAAAGACAGACATGAGGAAAAGAACTTACACATGCTAGTACAAGCAGATGGCAACAAGCACGCATGGAATGAGCAGAAAATAGCATGTTAGTTTTTAGAATCTTTGCTGTCTTTCGGTTGATTTGGACAGAGCCGAACAAGAGAGCTTTCGTACAAGAGGTGACACTTGCTTTTGTAATTACTGAAAGTTGGTTATAAGTCCTACACTTCTGGTACAGGAAAGTTACTTGTAGATGGAAATGCTAAAATCGACTCTATAGCCGATTCGTCTTGTTACTGAGCTCTTTCTTTATATAAGCTTGCACAACCCCCTGCCCTGCCCCGCACGCCCCACCCCCCTCTTCATGCCCTGTATAGTTTGGTTATGGTCCAAAAAGCACCTACTCAGTCCCTTACTTTTTCCACAGCCACCGGTGACAATGAAAAAACAACTCAATGGAGCAAAATGGAGCACATAACTATAATTTCATTCAGCAACTTATCAGGAACATACTTCGCAAGCTCAACTCTATCCCTCTAAACTATCTAATCCACTATTTCCATGAGAAACCCCTGATCGGCATTTCTACAAACAACCCGTAAGCAAACCCAAAGAATTTCAAGAATTCCAATCTCGACACCTCCAAAACACCGACAACAAGAGCATTCTAAAAAGTAAAGATTATCGAGCTCCCCCGCTCATGATAAAAAGTCAAGATTAAGCAATTCCCCCAATCCCAACAAAGAGAAGCCGTGGGGACTCGAACTTCACGAACAAATCAATCAAAATAACACAACAACAAGAACAAGAACACATACACAAACACACGACCGACGGATATCGAGCTTCCCCGCTCATCAATCAGCGAGCGAGTTAAATTCGGAAACAAAACCGAAGCTCCCGCGGGTACCTCTCTCCTCCCCCACAAAGAAATCCCGATTCGTTGGGGCGCCGGAAGCCGAAACCCTAGGAATTCGACGGCGGACCTAGGCGGCGGCGCGGAGACCCACGCTCACCCCGGCCTGACCCGACCTGCGTACCCCGGACGCCGAAGCCCGCGCCGCCACAAAGCCCTCGTCCTTCGCAGGTGAATGGCCGCCGGAAACGCGAAAGGGGATCGCCCAAATGGGAGACAAACGCTGAGAGAGAGAGAGAGTGAGAGGGGGAGGGGGAGGGGGAGGCCGAGCGGCCTCGCCCAGGTTTGGCGATCGACCTCGCCGTCGCCCAGATCTGGGCGACGGCGAGGTCGACCGCCGGCCATGGCGAGGCCGAACCTGACCCCCCGATGACGACGACTACAAAATCCAGAAAAGAGAGAGATGAGAGCAGATCGGAGCTTACGTGGAGCAGGAGCGAGCGAGTGAGCGGCTGTGGCTTCCTCTCGGTCGGAGCGAGCGAACGAGCGGCTGGCTTCTCGACGGCAACAGAGAAGAGAGAAAGACGGGCAGAACTCAGTGAACTCAGCCTTCTGAGTTTTGTTCCAGACAAGAGAGAGATGAGCATAGTGAACGAGTTCCTCAGAAATGGTTCTGAGTTTTGTTCAAGAAATTGAAAACCAACTTTTTTTTAGTTCTAATTTCTGGTTCAGAACCGATTTTGGGACAAAAATTTATCCCAAAACCGGTTCTATAATTTTACGTTACCAAACGGGTTTTTGATCCAAAACTGATTCCGGGAACAAAAAACCAGTTCTGGACTGAACCAGAATGGTTATCATGCAGTACCTAAGTAGCTAAGAATTTGAGGATACAAAATCATGTAGTCCACCAATTTCCAGACAGTAACAAATTACATATACAAAATTGCCGCTTGCTTGCTTCGAGGCAAGAAGATTCTAAACAACGACCAAGAATGGTTATAACACTATGTTAATGACTAGACTTCACATCATTGTCTACTAGATCGGCTCCGCTCACATAACTTGCAAAGAACGATATTAATCTGAAAGGAGCACCAATTAGTGGGGCATCCGAGAGTGGTACCGCATCCCTTTCTTTGCTCTCAACAGTTTGCGACTCCAGATCCTGGACTTCATTATCATCAAGAGGAATCTGGACAATATCTCCAGAATCTACGGGCTTCGCAGAGCTAGATATTAGAAGACCATGCTCACCGTTTATTTTATCCTCACTGTTTATGTCATCGTGCATCTGAATATCTTGTGGAGACTCTGGTCTCCCATCTAATACAAGCATATTCGTATTTGATGCAGAGTTGTGATCCACGATGCCGGCGCTGTCAGCAATTTCTACAGTAGAACCACTCTGAAAGGGTGACAAAAGCCCAGGTGCTGCCTTTTGTTGATTGAGTTGAAGATACAACTCATTCACCTGATTAAAACATGTGATTGACAGACCAATCCTAATCAAAAGTTGATGATGAAGGAAATTACGAAAGTCTCTTTTAATTACACTTCCTATTTAATTGGCCCAATGGAGCGTGGGGCAAACGGCTCTTACAACAACCTTCCTTCTAGAGGTCAATTGTTCTTTGGGGTGGGAAGAGAATACAGAGAGAGGCTTCTCCTTAGAACCCTGGCAACTCACACCTTCAAATATGAGCGTTGCCTTCGGCCTTCCGGAGCAAGCCTTACCGATTTATAAGAGCATAAACAATAGCTGAAAGGAAAGAAGCTAGCTTACCTTCTCAACAAGGTCTGCATTCTCTGTAATCAATTTCTCCACAAGAGCACATGCTGCTTCCATCTGGGAGTTCAGCTCCTCGTATTCTGAAGACCGCTACAACATAGAAAAAAGTAGTAAGAATTCTGTAATGCGTTCCTTAGAGGTACAATCTGGCAGAAAAGTTCTTTGTCAGTTTAGCATAGCCAAAGAAAAAGCCTGGCTGATCCATAAAAAACAAATCCAAGCACAAACCGAGTAACTTTTCATCCAACATGACAATGCTTTACACAATCAAAACTGCACAATCAAATTGCAACTATTTTGGGGCACATCAATTGGACAAGCAATTTTCGACCAAAAAAAAAAAATTGGACAAGCAAAAGGTATGATAACTCCAGGAGCAGCTGTTCAAGGTCATTATGGAGAAATCCTTTACGAAGGAGATACAAAAGTTGCATTTATATATGAAAAATTGAGATCCAGTAATATACGCCGGGTCTTCCAAAAGTGGAACAAATGTTAGAAGTGCATTCAATTGATTCAAAGCAGAGGAAACAAACCTTTCTTTGCTCATCTGAGTGATCAACTGAGGAAGCATTCTCCAGGAGATGAATCTGACCTTGCAACTCCAAAATATTATCTTCTAGTCTTTGGTTTTCTTGCAAGTAACTGTTCTTGGATTCTTCCAATTTTGACACCTGCCAGACTTTGTTTTTACTTTCCGTATCAGGAGAAATACAGAGTTTGCAGCTCAATGGTGAAACCCAGATTTCATAATAGTGTGTTGGTGAATGGACTCCTCTAGCTAGGAAGACTGAAACTCATGAACAGATATAAGACAGAGACGCCAAGTTACAAGTTACATGAGTGACAGGCATCTTACAGAGAAACTCAATTCAGTCATAGATATGGACTAGTAAAAAAGGGGAAGGTTTCCCCTTTTGGATCCTAACTATGCTTCCAAGCAATCAATCAGACAAATCATTTATAAAACCAACAGAATGAAAACAGTTGCTTAAATTTAACCATTTGAAGGGCAAATTGTTTCCTATGTAGCTGCTCCTGAGTGCATCCCTCACTGCATTACTTAGAAGTTATAGGCTTTAGAATCAGGTATGGTCCAGTAGCCACCCCTTTTACCAAGGGACTAACAATAGAAACCTGTTGATCGATTCCTCAAATGCAGTCCACTCTCCCTTTCATTTTCTTCCTCCATCCCTTTTCTTTCTCTTTCCTTTTAGTCTACCATCTCTAAAAACTTTTGCAGTCCATCCAAAATAATATTCGTCATGAGATATAATTTTTCAATATACATTGTCTATTTCCTTCATTTCGTTCTTAGAGTATTTTCTTTTTGCTGTTGGTCAATGTTTTTCTTCTCCCTATCCTTCACCTTTGTTGACAACCGTTTCCAAATATTTTCAATCAGGACAATGCCAACATTTAAGACATGCATAATCCTTTTAGATATAGGTTTAAAATCGAGTGAATACATATTCCACTTTATCCCAGAGTAGTTGCATCCCCAAAATCACAAGGCACAAGTCTAAGCCAGATGCATTTATTTTCAGGATTCCAGTATCTGAACTCACATATTCTAGGTGAAGAAACTTCCCTTACCTTTAGACAAAGACAAACATGATTAGACTAAGACAAAAAAAGATACTCCACAAGAACAAAGTACAAAATGGCAACGTCGTGGTTGGTCATAAGCAGCAATCACGCAGAAGGTATTAAATATTCTTCTCTTGTTAAACTCATCACTATAGTTGGATATTTGGGCCAAAAACATGATGGATGAAGTACGGCATTCATCATCAGTTTCCTCTCTCCAAATAATTAGTGCAGGACCTGATTTAGTCTATGGCTTTGCATGCAAAGATGCAAGTTGAACTTGTCCCTTTATTGTGTTCTTCATTGATGCCACCGAGTAATGGCCAATGTTTATGACATTAAAAAAATGACGAGGAGACATTCAAACCTTAATGTATTGAAAGGTCTATAAAATGGGCTTTTCATCCGGTCACAATACACAGGGTTGCATGATAACATGACGAAAATGTAACATAATTTTTATACACATCTCTTCCCCTTATAACTTCAAGAATTCAGATTTCTTTTCAGATTGTATTATTTTCAATTCTACAAAAGTCTAAATTTATGTTTGTTCTGTCTGTCATGGATCTTTTCCCCTGACAGTCTTTTGTACAACTTGGAAGCAGTAGTACCAAGTAGGTGAAAAACTATGCCAATTCACTTAGTAAAATTAGATATCATTGAGAAGAAAATAGAAATACTTTGCTTAACAGCCACCCTAGATAGGAGAAGCTGCAGCTATCATCACAACTGCAGTTCTATGATAATTGTGTCCCAGATAAACGGATGCTACAACAACCATTGCAACCTTAATTTTATTTAAAATCATGTTGAAAAAATTTCCAAGTTCTGTATGGCCAGCATGAACTTGAAATCTAAATTTAGTCCCAAAAGACAACGGTTGATGTCCACCATTTCGACTGAAATAGTCTTCAGCAGTATATACCTGTAACTGTAGTCCTATAATGTCAGTCTCCATTTTGGCAATGATTTCCCTACTTGAGCTCTGTGAATTAGAAGTATTCATCAGAATTGAAATTTCCAACTTGACTTGAAATACTGTAAAAATAAATACAAAACGACTCATGAAAATCAAAGATGCTACTGGTGAAAACCCTCCAGTGAGTCGACGCGGCAGAAAATTCCCTCATACACAGTTAAAAAAAACAACACAAATCACATCATATATCTCATATCTAATATGAACTTCAAACTTTTCGTGGAGAACCAAAAGGCAAAAGGTTTAATCATTCAAAATTTCAGACTTCCTTTTGTGATGGGCATATGTAGTAGCAGTATCATCAAATGATAGAATTTTTTCTCATTAAAATTTGACTAACAAGAACAAGGATATTACAGAAAGTATCTCACCTCCTTTAAAAGCCAGGACTCATGATCTTTTCCTAGTAGTCTTATTTTTTCCTCCAAACTTTCCTGTGAATCATTTTCAAAGTCTGTCATCCCCATATGTCATAGGTTAAAAATGCTTCTGACCATATGAAAGAACTTTTTCTCAATGAAATTTAAACAAGAACAAGCTGCGTAGTATAAAAGGTACCTCCTTTAAAACCCAGGAATCATGACCCCTTTCCAGTTCTCGTATTTTTTCCACTAATCGTTCCTGTCAATCATTTCCAAAGTATGTCAGCTCCACCAGTCATGGCTTAAAAAAGCTTGCTTGAAAGAATTGACCAAAATGATAGAACTTTTCCAAGTGAAATTTGATTAACAAGAACAAGCATGGCACAGAAAGTTCCTTACCTCCTCTAAGACCCACGAATCATGATCTCTTTCTAGTTGTCCTATTTTTTCCTCCAAACTTTCCTGTGAATATCTTTCAGAGTTAGTCACTTTCATCTCCATAAATAAAGGGTTATATAACTTACGAAGACTTCTAACAAAAATGGATTATGCAGAAAGAACAGTCGAACGTTAACACCAACAAACAAAATATTTGACTTTTGATAATGTGATTGCGAATAAGGAACTTGAAAAATACCTGTTTCAATTCCAGATTGGCTTTCTCATCTAAGATCTGGCTAATCTTCTCCTTAAAGCTAGCCTACATGTAGGATGGGATTTAATCAACAAAACATGAAGCAAAACTCACAATGGACTAAAGATAAGAAGACATATACCTGCTTCAGTTCCAAAATAGCTTTCTCATCTGATAACTGGTTAATATTCTCCTTAAAGCTAACCTAAATGCAGAGTGGTAAATCAACAACAGATGGCATACGTTTTGTATGGAGAAAAGTTATAACAGCAGCACACCGTTATTCATTCTTATAGAGAGGAGAAGATCCACAGCCCTCAAATAAGCGTCAAACAAAAAACTGAACTGGATGTTGCAAGATAACTTAAAACCTCAAAACAGCATCCTCAATAACAAGTTACCTCTTTCTGAAGCCAGCTTTCCTTCTCACACTTCAACTGTGCAAGGTCTGTGGCTAAACCAGCCTGTAACAAGTTCAATGCATTATGTCAGCCAATAAAAGAGAACGGAAGTAACTCTCTGGAGACTGCCAAGCACATACCAAAGTGAAATAATCTGACAAACTAATCTCTATACTCATTTATCATGTTGTATTACCTCTTTTTCCTTGTGTAAGTCATTCTCATTCCGTAAGTGCTTAATGTTTTCTTCCAAACTAGCCTGCAAAATCACATTCTGTGCTCATGACCATAGACCAGAAATAGCTGCAACTAATCAAGATGAAGCGATGAATTAATTGGCAGAAGCTTGGTACAAGTTTCTAGGGCCATTATCCACACCTTGATTTCCAACCAGTTCTGTTCCACAACTCCGGCTAAACTGGACTGTGTGTCAACATGCTGTGCAGTATATTAGTAAAGAAAGAAGATATTAGCCTCATTTCTACACATCAATTCATAGTTGTGTCTAAAAACGTCAACAAAACCAATGAAAGCCGCAACAGTGATGGGTATGGGCAACAGCGGAAAAAATCATAGCAGCAGAGTTGCCACAAATAATGCAACTGAGATTATCCGATACAGAGTTTGATTTAAGGTGTACAATGAAGCACATTCACAAATGTTTTCCAACAGGGTCGAGGAAAAAGAAATGAACATATATTCTAGTTTCTTCACTTAAAGTTAAATTATAAACCAAATAGATAGTAAAAAGAGGATAGAGAGTCCATTGATAGGTCTACTCATCTTAAGATATCGATGTTTCATTTACTGCATATTTCACTTTGGCATAAAATTATCATTAAAAAGTTGAGGTAATCGAGTGCATTGCATGTATAGAACAACGAAACAAATTCTTCCCGATAAAACATGATGCTCTCTTCATAAAATTGCAGTATTTTCCAAAACTCTGTCTAAAATTTCTAAATCCAAACCCAGACTACTTTTCTGACATGCTGCAGATAATCAGCTAGAACATCGAATGTAATTAAGAGGAAAGAAAGAAAGGAAACATATATTTTCATTCAAATAATTACTCTTCTCAGCATCAGAGAATACAAATTGGATATAAAGCATCACCACCATCTGGCATTTCTGGTGCAACATGAAGGAGGAAAAAGTGAAAGGATTTGAGAGATTCATTAGACTGGCAAGTATGTCATTCATTTTTGGGCACCGGATAGCAAAATCACATAATTCTTTCTTATTCAAATTATGTCGCTTTTGCCAAGATTACATGTATTGTGAATCGCTCAGTTATATGGAACAAAGACGGGATCACTAGAGGCCAAGTAGAATGAGGTCCACTTAGGGTAGGCATCCATGAATCTGTAGTTGGAAAAAGACTTTCATTTTGGAAAACATACATTGTAGACTGTTTGATCCATAGCAGAAGTGCTCTCGTAGAAACCAAAACAATGGATCTTCCTCCAAAGATCTTTTCCAGCAGAGTTAACATGTCACACTAACTAGCAACTACATTGATCCTTGCCAAATTGAAACGCTAGGAATGTAATGCTCCGGAATGCAGATGTACCACAACATGTGATCTGGATTGCGGATCGGCTAAATCCTATCGTACTACGACATCCGTCATCCCATCCTGGGACGATTCGTGTCGACTCATCAAGTCAAACAAACATCTCGTGACACCATTCTCCGCATTCGAATTTACAATGAAAATACCCACAGCTTCTGTGCCATTACAATTCAAAACTAAATACTTACATCTTCGACACCATTAGCCGGAGGTTCGATCCGATCCGCCTCCGCATCCTGGCCGGCGCCGGACACTCCATTCCCCGGAGCACCCCCATTGCTCAAACGACTCCCCTGGTCGACCGGACCAGTTTCCCCATCGCCGACCGCAGCGACGGCGGCGTCTTCCCCCGCGGCTTTGCCGCTCTGCTTATTCTTCTTCTTCTTGTTCCTCCTCCTTCCCTTCTCCTCATCCATCCCTCCAGCTCAAACGGCGGACCCGGACCGAATCTCACGCGACCCAATCCGCCCCCCCGTACCCGCTCCCCAACCCAACCCCCAAAATCAAATCTTGTATCCCAAATCACCGTCCCCGCCACCCAAGACCACAAAAAAAAAAAACACAAGCAGCTCAATCGCAAAACCTCCCAAACGAACAGCCCCAATCCGGCCCACCGCTCGCGCACGTCGGAACCCGATCCTTCCGCCTCAGCGAAACCCCAGGCTACGAATCAAATCGGCAATGCCTGAAGGAGGAGAAGCTCGGAAACAAGATGGATCGAGTCGACGACACGCGTCCGTCGAAGAAAACAGTAACGACGGTGGGGGGGGGGGGGGGGAAGCCCCGCTAACGGCCCTTCATTCGTCGGTTTTCGCAAGGATGTGTCCGAAAAACATTTTCCTTAGTTTCTTTTCCGTCTTTTATTAACCGTCTGCTTTGAGAAAAATGAGTTGAAGGCAATAAAAAAATTTAAAGAAAAAAAAAGGGAAACGAAAAGTTTGCTCTTAAGTTGGGTAATGATTTTTGCAGTTCACCTTAAACGCCTTGATGCCATTAGGCTTGGATTCCCGATGACTAGATCGGGACATCGGTGACGGGACACGCGACCTTGGCCACTATGGCTAGGATCCTAGTCCTTGTCCTCGGGATCTCAGCCCAAGCTTTAAACTAGGGACACGACAATCGCTCGAGTCCTACCGCTCGAACCCGTGAACCCGACAATTGAACCCGTGAAATCGATAGACAGACTTCAAAGATCAGGGTACCTTATTTAACGGTGCCACCCACGACGGGTTGCTTGTAACTTAAAAACTATGCCAAAAGGCGAATGAGGTTTGGGTCGGGTCGAGTATGGGCGGCGGCCCGACTTTTCAGTCTTCTAAGATCAAAATGGCTCAAACACACGCCCATTTGTCCTTCGGGCCTTGGCCGAGTGAAGGAAAACTGAAAGTGTCAATGAGCTTTTTCTTTTTCCTCCGTCTTCCCCCGAAGAAGAAGACGCGATGACAAGAAGTCATCGGCCGCCCCAGGCCCGTTACAAAGCTCAAAGTTCTGATTTTTACGAGCTGGGCTTCTTCTCTTCCATGACAGCGACATGGAAACCTCTTCATCCCGTTTGACCGATTCTCGAAATCGTTGGTTGGGTGAGGGTCGACGGGTGAGCTTGACGTTCTTGCAATGCAATCCCCATCGTTCTTGTTCGAAGCAACCTGGTCCGTCTTAGGTGTACCTGGTCGCTTGTGTCGTTCCCCACGAGAGACGCCAAATTTGGTAAATCATTTCGCTTGCAAGAATTCAACGCCCGCACACGACACCCACCCAGAAGAGAATACGGAGAAAAAAGAAAGATATTTCAACTGAGTCCTCTCTCTCTCTCTCTCTCCAATCGCCTTGATTTCGGGCCATCTCTTTTTCTTGGTAATTTTGCCTCGCGGAGACGACGACCTCGTCGTCGGACAGAGGGTCAACCGGAATTCGATCGCGGTACGTGCTGCGTTTGCGCTTTGAGTTTCCGTGGTGTTTCTGAGTTCCTTTGATTTGACGGTATCGAAGACAAGCGCATTGTGTTTGATATATGGCCCTTTGGGTTTCCTCTTCTTGTTCTGGATGTTTTTGTTTTCTAATGAGATAATCAAATTAGAAATTGCCATATCTGCGGGCACGCAATTTGGTCGAAGAAATGAGGTTCTGAGTTCTATTATCTTTTCTCGGTTAGATTGATATGTGATATAAATTTGCTTGAGAGCAATGGTGGCAGTTTCTGGTTGTAAGATTCGATTAGAGGTTTATTGTATGGCATGAAATGAGAGCTGGTTCAAGCATGCTATTTTGCAAGCGGAGCTACTCATTCTAAATCCTGGGAAAATCCTTGATGTCGGTTGGATTGTCCTTCCAACGCGACATGGATTGAAAGCTATGTGCCGAGAATGTAATTCCTGAATTTTTCTCTGGTGACACATATTGCGGCAGGAAGACCCTCCAGAAGTTCTACATGTTAATCGAATGACATTTGATCTAGTTTATCCGTTGGATTGTTGTGTTGTCATCAAGGACTAATTTTTATTGAAGTGGCACCAATGCGATGCCGACTTATACCGAAATGATTGACAAGATCCGAGCTTGACTATAACTAGCATATCCCGTTATTTTATATATTGAGAGAGTTAATGGTGTAGAACCAAGAGTCCTGTATATTCCAAATTACTCTCTACACACCCTCGGACACTCTTCGTCCCTCCCTCCACACATCATTTTGTCCTCTATGCATTTTATGGTTTGCGCATCTGATACCACATAAGCCAAAAATCATGTTCCAATTTCCAAAGACCTCATGTTCAGCATCAGCAACAAATCCCTTGCTGTTTTCACAGTCACCTTATGTAGAGGGCTTCTAATCGCCAAGGTCATTCCCCCTTTGCAAATAGCCTGCTGTTATAACGTTTGGCCAGGATGCCTTCTGCATAAATAAGGAAATCTTGGTAGGAACAGCCGAGTTCTTGTCAATCCTTAAGGGGTTTTAGTTTTCCTTCTCCTTGTTGTCACAGTTAATATTGCTTGGGGTACAATTTGACTTTGAGACATCCATTCTTGTTAATTTGTTATCTTTCTCATCCCTTTTCAGTTTTGCCTCCTCTAGCACATCATAGAACTTAGCACAATGTTCCAATACCCGATTGTTAAAGCTTCTGACAATATCTGCTGGGACATGTAAAGCTGAAATACGAAAGATATTAGCAACACATGCCCTTTAATGCTTAGGAAGTCTGACTAATCGAGCAAATCAGGCTTTTTTGATGAAATTGAGCTTTAGGCGGTGTTGAACCACACTTTATCCTGCCAGAAGAAAACAAAATCTCCTCTGCCAACAACGTGATCTATGTTAGACTAGGAAGATTGACCTAATGTTTGTTAATCCATCTCCAAGGGATCACCCTGAAATTGTACCGACATTGTTAACCTGGCCAACAAGGTTTCATTTTTATTATTGATGAACTCTCTAGAGAAAATTCTTTTGGTCATAATTTTCAAAGCCACTTGGCACACAGAGCTTTGTGGAAATGTAAGAAAGATTTGATACCCAAAGGCAAAGCCACTTTCATATGGGACGGTTAATGATGCCCCGCCTACCAAGGCTGAAACTATAAGCCTTTCCCTTACCTCCTATGGAAACCTTCTCTTAATGTTGTCGAGTATCCTAGCTGCCACACTTGAAGAGGGAAAAGCAGGAAAAGAAAAACTCGCAGAGTTGTATGAGTCTCTTTACTGAAGTTAATCTGCCGCCATTGGAAAGATAACCTCTTTGAACTAACCAATCTTCTCTGTGTCTTGGAAAAAACCAGGTCCCGAATACCGTGATCTTTCAGTTTAATTCCTTGAGGCGGGCCGGAATAAGTGATAGAGGGACTACCTTGCTTGCAGCCTATTACTCAACTATGATGTCCCAGAGTTATCTTCAAACAATAGAACAAAATGCTGTCATCAGCAAATAATAGATTGGAAAGGTTTAGGTTAGAATACTTCTAGATACACTAAAGGATTATAGCAAGTGTTTCGTATTGCTGCTCTTCCAATGGATTTCCTTGTGCTTTCATGGGCTCCACTTGTTAATGTGGACTGTGTGCCTATTTAGAAAACCCTTTTTTCTATACTTCGATATCATGCAGTGATCCTTGTATATTTTAACTTTCAGGTTCTTTGTGCTTTCTTCTGCTGAATCTTGGAATTCACATTCCAACCATCAGTATGGGGCAATGCGTAGCCAAGGTAATACCTCTGGGCCATTTTTCGCTTCTGTCCTTCTCAAATCTTTTACTTACTATTGCGAAGATGTACACATTTTTGTAGTTAATATCATACAATGACTTCTTGACCACTTCTTCTCCCATGATATTTTGCTCTGTTGTTTGGATAAGATTTCTGTCGTTGATAAAGTATATCTATTAATCTCAACATATGGTGACTCTATTAAATGTCCTCCTTTTAATCATGCTTGTCCTACAACAGCTGTTCTATGACATTTAATGGCTGCCTCCATATATTTGCTGTTGCATCTCTTATGGGTTTTGGCTTGAAATATTTCAATGAAACACTGTCAGTTCTTTTTGTCAAAAAGATTCTATGTTGTTCATGGTGCTTCCAGCAAGAAACAAAAGACGATGACTCCGACCACCAACACATTGATTTTGCTAGCGGCAATGTGCATCTCATCACTACAAAAGAGAGCTGGGATGGAAAGTTATCAGAAGCTATTAAGGACGGAAAGATTGTAAGTTTTCAAAATTAGTAATTTGCAGTTTAGATAAATGATGTCTCGCTCTTGCTATGATCTGTAACAAGATAGCCTTTTTCTTCCCTCGGTAATTTTGCACCCACAGACCGGGTGCTTCTCTCTGTAATCGAACCCTGGACTTCCCATTAATCCCACCCCTCTTTTGCCACCAGGTCATTTGCCTGGTGTTCTCATAATACTTGTTATAAGTTTCTGGTGTAAATCCTGGGTTACACGAGATAGTGAGGTTGATCCCTGTTGAGAAATGTAAATTTGGAAATGAGACTGAGTTTGTCGTTTATGCTCAAGTCTTTGCCTTGATATTTGACAATTGCATCTCCATCTGTTTTCTCTTTTTGCGTATATATTTTCAGCATAGGGATGATTCTTAGAGTTCATTTCAATTTTTGAGAATCCAGAGTAGACGGTGGCTTGCGCTCTGTGTTGTGTCAGGTTATAGCAAACTGTAAAAATTCCAAGGTGTTTATGTGGGAAAGGTGGCTGAGAAAATTCTGTCATGTCAGCTCTTGCTTTATGTCAATTATAACCTTTTTCTTTAACACGAAAATTTGGCTGTCCACCGTTTTTTGTGAATGCTTGACAGGTTATAGCAAACTTTAGCGCGACCTGGTGTGGTCCTTGTAGAGTGATTGCGCCTTTCTACTCCGAGTTATCCGAGAAGCACCCTTCTCTCATGTTTCTTCTTGTCGATGTGGATGAACTAACGGTAAGTATGATTTTTATCTCTCGGACCTTGCAACTTGCGAATCGGATGAGAAATTTGCCTAGTTATATGCCAAAAGTACTGACCGTAGCTCTTGTGCCGTTTCATTTATTTCACAGGAGTTCAGCACATCGTGGGACATTAAAGCGACCCCTACTTTCTTCTTTCTTAAAGATGGGAAACAAGTCGACAAGCTCGTGGGCGCCAACAGGCCAGAGCTTCAGAAGAAGATAACTGCGATTTTAGACTTGATCGGCCAAAGTCAGAAATGAATGGTTGACTGCTAGAGGTGGGGAAAACAAAGCTAAGCCTTTTTGGAATTTTGTGAAGCCATGTATATGCAGGTCTCCATGTTGTAAAATGCTTTTCCGCGGCACTTGTTCTTGAATGTAAATAGAGATGCCTGAGGATGTCGAACGGTGAAAATATCGGATTGGTAATCTCCGTCCTCTTTATCATGTCCTCGATGTCCATTGTCTCGATCGGTTTTTGATCGGATTTCGAAAAGTCTTTCTCACTATTCAGAGCAGTAAAGCTTAGTTTGTTGCAGACCTTGTTAAGCTTGGGTGTTTTTAAACCAATTTGACTACTGTTTAGCTCTTTGTGGTCATGCCTCTGGTGACCCGCGTTGAGCTGTTTGAAGTGTGGAGGAAAATGTAATCTAGACAACAGGACGGCTGAGAATGATTAGCGGATATTAGGTCATCTAAAACATTCATACGTTGTCAAAGGTGACCGAGAAATAGAGAACAAGACTATTGTCGTTGGGTTTCGCTTGTTTCGCGAAAAATGAATAATCTGAAAAATATTTATCTACAATTCATGTGTAAATATTTTCGTGAATGATGAAAATATTTTTCGTTTATTTATCTTTGAAAGCGATTATTTTCAGATAAGTGCTTTACAAATCATTTATTTTTCCAAGTATTTGCCGTTATTTAGATTATATATCTTGATTGTTGCTTGTGGGGCTTGTCGAGGTGTAATTGAGATTGAGAAACGTTTTGAGCAAGTGCGGAATTTGGACCTTGGGTTGGGTCGATCGGTCCGCCTCACGGTGTGCATCGATTGGCTCGTCCCTTCTACCGGCGATACGCTCCTGGCCTTAGTGTTCATAGCGACGTTGCTTTTTTATCCTTCGATGTCGGCTCTTTCTATCATTGTGAAGCAGAATTCACCAAGTGTTGGATTGTTCACCCACCAATAGGGAACGTGAGCTGGGTTTAGACCGTCGTGAGACAGGTTAGTTTTACCCTATTGATGATAGTGTCACAATAGTAATTCAGCCTAGTACGAGAGGAACCGGTACGATCTTTCACTTCAATTGTAGCGGACATCTCGTCGATCTCTCCTCATGCAGCGAGCACGCCCGACCGAAGCACGCAAATTCTCTGCGACACATGTAGTTCCCGCATTTGTTTTCGAGGACGTTTCCATTGCTCGGTCATCAAGATGCGAGTGAGTGGACAGAACTTTCGCCCTAAAAAAACTACGAAAAACTTTTAAGACAGCGAGACGAGAGAGACCACGTCGGTGTCGTCCGGTAGATGTTTTCGTGGGCGAGAAAAGCGGTGGGAATCAAAAGAGAGACCGAGTCTGGTCTCCCACGTTTCGTCGAATCTGACGGTGCATTTCCATTTCTTGAAAGCTGCTTTTCAACCCACCACCTACCTAACTCATATAGAATGCTCGCTCGCCGTGTTTATCGGATCTAAATTCATTGACCCAATGCGAACACAGACACGGACAGCCCCGTTCACCGCGTGCAATTTACATGTCGGTTTTGCATGATCAACGACTAGATGCGAGCAATAATCCGTGACCCGAATTGGAGATCCGGACAAACGTCACCGACAGATTCGCCAAACGACTGGGTTGGATCGGATTTGGATCGGGTAGAAAATAGCCTGACCCAAATCGATCAATTTAATCCGTTTTGACCTATTTTCATTCGATGCAAATTTAGGGACTCGTACCTCCAACCCGTACACAGCACATACTCAACCCATATTGCTAAAAACACTTCTGTATTTAATCCAATATAAGAAAACTCGTATCCAAACTGAGGTGAAAATATGAAGAGAGCGAAGATCGATGGAAGACGAAAGAGAATTGAGTCTAAATAAGTTATAAATTCATTTTTGACTCATTTAACACTTATATTATGTTCAGTTTCATTGACGGTACATTTACCGAATATAATTAGCTTATAATACCAACTCAGACACGTGTTTGACAGGTCCAGTCATTACACAGCTGCAAATATATCAAAAGTTCAAAAATTATTTGCGTTATTATCCAATGAATTTATATTGGGACTTGGAGATCGGACACACGCCACCGGACAGCTGCAGATGCGCTGCTCCGTGATGTGCCAGCTGGTCCATCCCCCCTTATCTTTTGCTAAATTGAAAAGGAGGAAACCTCAAAGGCAGCTGTCCTGCACTTTGAAAAAGAGAAAAGAAGCGTATAAACGGATCGTATGATGCGCGAAACGTTGCTCGGGACCCGCCCGTGTGTGTCGAGAGGGGGGCCAAAATCATTGGATTCACGAACACCATCCCAACCACAAAGTCAACAAAACAGAAACTCAAGAAAGATGACCGAGAAACATGGATGTTTTAAGAGAACAATGCAGACGTTTTGGGCTAAGGGTAATAGAACTCAAAAGGAGATAATTTAGCAAAGGTACATATATTATTATACACTCCTCATACGATATATATATATAGAGAGAGAATTTAACAAACAAATTACGACAGCCTTGGAGAGAATTGACATCAGAAGCCGGAAAAGAGATTGAAATTTTGACAGCAAGTTAAATGAATAAGGAGATGATCAAGAAAAACCCAAATGGTGCCCTGAGTGTTGTTTCGACATTTTCGCAGTGGAAGTGTCTCCGCGTGAGATTTCGCGGAGGCGAATGGGAACGTGGGTCCGGGTTCACCGCCCTTTAGGGTTCATGATTTGAGAGAACACGGCGCTTGGAGTCAGCCCGTCCGAGTCTTCGCTGGCGAGGCTCCGACCGCCGATGCTCATGCTCATCCCGCTGCTTCTTGAATCGGTCACGTTGCTGTCGAAGCCAGGGGATGCGTCGGGATCCTTCTTTCCTTTGCAGGCCGCGGCATTGAAAGCTCCGTCATCCATGCCAATGCCCCCGAAGCCCTTGCCGCTCTCCTCCGCGCTCTCTTGCAGCTGGAGGGCGAACTCGAGGTTCCACAGGACGTCGCCCATTGATGGCCTCTCGATGCCCTGGTCGGAAACGCACTTCATTGCGGTCTCGGCAAACTTTTTGAAGCACTCCGGCGCGATTCTCCCCTTCAAATGAGGATCCATAATGTGTTCGAGAATGCCTTTCTTGTGGCAATGAGCAGCCCATTCCGCCAGACTGACTTGCTCTTTCGGCAGCGTGGGGTTCAATGCGGGGCGCGCACAGAGGATCTCGAACAGCACGACACCGAAGGAGTACACATCGGATTTGTCAGTCAACTGCTGACGCCTGAAATATTCAGGATCCAGATATCCAAAGCTACCCTTCACAACAGTACTGACATGCGTGTGATCCAGCGTAGGACCAGTCTTTGACAGACCAAAATCGGAGACCTTCGCCACCCACTTCTCGTCCAAAAGAATGTTGGTCGTTTTCACATCGCGGTGAATGATCGTGTGCTTGGCCCCAGTGTGGAGATAGTGCAGCCCACGAGCAGCTCCAATGCAAATCTCAAGTCTTTGCTTCCATGGGAGAGGGGGTCTCTGGGTCTTGTACAGGTGCTCCCGGAGTGTTCCGTAAGCCATGTAATCATAGACAAGGATCATCTCACAGTTTTCTTCGCAATACCCAATCAACGAAACGAGATGGCGATGGCGTAGCTTGGAAAGCATTTCAATCTCAGTTTGGAATTCATGCACACCTTGCTCAGAGAGGGGGTTCCCGCGCTTGATCGCCACTTTAGTCGCCCCGCCGTCGATTTCTCCTTTGTACACTTTGCCAAAGCCTCCCACTCCAAGGAGGAGAGCCTCGTCGAAGTTCTTCGTGGCAGCTTTAATCTCAGCAAAAGAGAAATGGCGGCAAAGGTTCGACGGCAGGGACGATGCATAACTACCAGTAGTGTTCGTCTTTGCGGAACCCGCAGAGTGCGAGTTTCCATAGAGAGAGAGAGGAAGCCAGCCGGATGGTCCATCGCTTGCGCTTGACTCCTTCCCATGCCTACGGCGACGCGAAGCACAAACAGCTAAGAGGCCGATGACTATGGCTAACACAACTCCCCCACTAACCCCTCCTGCAATAATTGCTGTTTGATTAGTTGATTTACCTGGCCCTGGTCTAGCTCGTGAGGGATCGATTACATCCTGCTTCGGTGCAGGAATAGGGTTAGGCCCCGCAAGATTGCCATTATCACTAATTTTGAACATCTCCACTCCGTTCAAAATTGCGTCGTAATACTGAGACTTCGAAGCCGTATCCGGATGTAGGGCAAGCCACAAATCCTGCTGCCCAGCTCCTTCTGGTACAAGTACCACATAATCCCTATAAATAGGGATTCCATTGCCGCCTGTCCATCCAGCCACATCAGCCGGATCCTCAGCAGTTTGATTGGCGATGAAGATCTCAAACGCTCTCTGGTTCAATTTCGTTATGACATCAGATAACTCACAGAAATGCAGCCTCACCAGGTAATTGAACCCAGAGTCAACAGCGAAAATCCAAGTGAGGTTGTAGTTCACATTGACGCTTGCATTGGGTCCCATCGTTCTTGCAGTGGAGTATACATCAACAGGAGCGACATAAGTAGGTATGGATGAGGGATAACGAATCGTCACATCCGTATCATTAGTGGCTGTGACCCCAAAGCCAGCACCATATATGTAAGGACTATCACCAGACCAGGACCTGAACAGCCCCGTGTCGCTAGAAGGCGAGATGTCCTGACCTCCCACATTTAATCGATAAGCAGTCTCGAGAGCAGTGGTATTATCAATGGTGAACGAAGCACCACCCTGACCGACGATCGAGGCGGTTCCACCAGTCGAACTATAGATGTCAGGCATCGACACGATCTCGATCCCATTAACAAAAGCAAATGCACCCTGATAGGTCTTAGAGGGACTGAAGGTTATATCCAGCGTCTCCTCCTCAACATTGACCGAGTACTCCTTCAAAACATATGCAAAGTTCAAAGCCTCCGTCGTTTGGGCCACACTGAAGTTCTTCAAAAGAGTGTAACCCCCGGCAGAAACAGAGAATATGGCATTGGACGCGTTATACGAATTGTACGCAGAGGGATAAAAGTACAACCGGACGAACTTCCGACCGGATGCCACGGGAAAACTGTAAGTAAAATTAGACGGGAAGATCCTCGCGGTCATGTACGGGACTTGGGGCACCGAGGGGTCCTGCGTGGCGGCCGTGGCCGTGATCGAGTTCGCGGTGGAAGACGGGAACTTGGAACCGATGTCCGAGGTCCACACCCGGCCATCGGTATCGGTGGTCTGCGGATCCGCCCCGCAATTCAGCAGGATCTTATCGGTGGGCACATAGTTAGCCCCCAGAACCGACACCGCCGCCAGCGACGCGGACAAGCACAGAAACACCAGGGCCGCCCCGGCGCCGGTCGCCGCGGTATTCCTCATCGACCCCCCACCCAGAAAAAAGGGCACGAGGTTCAGCTCAAAATCCGGAACAACCCTTCACTTCACTCCGCTTCGAGATCCCGCGAAAATCCTCCGCCGGAAGAAGGACCCGACAGCGAGACGCGATCAGCTCATGACAGCACCTGAACGAGACAGTCGATGGATGGAGGGGGGACCAAAAAAAAAAAAAGAACAAACAACGACCACACCCATCAGCTCGAACCTCCCCAAGTTCCGAAATTTTCACACCCGAAAAGAGAAAAACCCAAACAGACCCATCTCAGAACCGACCCAGAACTCAAAAAAGCACGCAGGGACATCGAACCAGCAGAGATTCAAAATGCAAGCCCCAAAAGCAAAGAGCGGGGGACGGAATGCGAGGACCTTACCTGAGCTGGAGCAGCGGAGACGGGTACAGATCGCGGCGAGTCCTCGTAGGGTCCGATGAGAGATCGCCAAAGCTGCAGAGATCAAGAAGAAGAGGAAGAAGAAGAGAAGGAGGAGCTGAGAAGATCTGGAGAGAAATGCTGCTCTGCTGGCTTTTGCTTGGGAGTAGCAATCACTTTCACTTGTCTTCCTTCGACGGTGGGTACTCAAAGATGTTACCTTTATTATTTTAATTTAAAGCTCAATTTAATTAAAGTGGGGGGGGGGGGGGCGGCAACAATGCCGTCCTGAAATTAGTTGCGGAGCAGTTCGGGGACTGCGGAATGACGAGGGTGCCCTCCGGAGAGCGACGTTTTTTTTCCCCCCGGATCCCTGCCACGTCCCCCTCTGTCCCAGATCGAGCGATTGATTGATCGATTGATTGATTGCGGTCGAACGCGTTGGAGCGTGCGACCCCGCCATCTGGTTTGGCTTTTGACGCGTGCGTCCGCGTTCAAAAAGCTGGCAAATCCCCCCTGAAGCGAAGCGGGGGCCCTTTCTTGTTGTCGTTTCGCTCCGGTCGGCCCAGTTGGCGCCGCTGACGTTCGCAACCGTCACCCCACTCGCTCCGTCCTGCCAACTTCCTAGAGTTCTTTCTGCAGCAGGATTTGGATTTGATCGATCGATCGATCGGCGCGGCTGGTGGAACCTCCCGGGGTAGCGCCGTCCGCGGAGAAACGGTTCTCCGCCTGCATAAATTGGTGGAGCATTTCTCCGGAAACTCTGAATGAGTTTATACACAGGAACTCAGCAATTGCTGTAAATTTGGTTCTGCTTGGGCTAGCGGCAAGGAACACATCCCCCTTTGAAAAAGAGTCGGAAGGAATGGTTCGATACTCTTATTTTTATTTCTCGAGCCGAGAGATTCGTGAATCGGGATCCTAATGCATATAGATACAAATGGTCCGATGGGAGCAAGAATTTACGGGAACATTTGGAGCATTTCGTTTTCTAAGCAGGTTGATATCTTCATTTTATCTTGAAAGACAATTCGACAAAGAACTCGGAACTCCGCCACAACGGATTGCTGGAGCATTTCTCCGGAAACTCTGAATGAGTTTATGCACAGAAACTCAGCAGCAACTGCTGTAAATTTGGTTCTACTTGGGCTAGCGGTAAGGAGTGCATCCCCTTTGATGTCGACAAACTCCTTGAACTGGTCTTTAAAGCGCTGACCATTAGGAAGTAGACCATTATTCACAAAGCCTAGCCATTTTTCGGCAAAACCCTCAAAGGCGTGGTTAAACTCCATCAGAAAATTGGACACTTGCTCTTGCAGCCCATGAAGACCAACCCATACACAAAGCCCAGAGCCCACTGAAGATCAATAATAAAAAAAAACCTTTAAAAAAAACCCTCGCTTTTTCTTTTCTTTTCTTTTTCTTTTCATCTCTTTCGTGGGTGAAAAAGAAGAAGCGGCACAAAGAGAAAAGGTCTCCCTTTGATAAAAGATGGATTTTTGAAGGTTTAGGAGAAAAAAAAAAGGCCTCTCTTATATTCTAAATGGGACGAACGTCCATCGGGAGATAACACGCACCGACTTATCAGAAATCATTTTCCAACCATCTTTCTTCCTATGAGCCATTCTCGTCCGATTGTCCCTTGACGCCGTCGTTCGCCGCCTCCAAGTCGCACCGGTCACGCCCATGTTCGACTCTGCTCTTCCGAAGCAGAGTGGCCGAAGTGTTGGGCACTTGCCTGGCCTTCCTTCTCTGGCTTTTACATCTCCGTCCCGAAAAACTTAGTTTCTCCAATTTGTCAATGGATTGCAGCCAAGAAGGTCGTGTCAACCCCTGCCTTTTTGCCCGGCGTTTGGTTGAACTGGAGGCCGAGACTCGTTCTTTTGAGTCCATGCCTGTGTTGGGCTTTAATGAGCTGTGTACAAAACTCAAATTCGTAAGAAGATTTTGATTTGTTCAAAATTTGGTGTTGGCTATATACCTGTTAAATGGGTCTTAAACCCATACATAATAAAATGGGTCATATTTGAGTCACTACAACTTTAAAGAGCCCACCCTAAATGAGTTTTAAAGTTTTAAGTATATCATAAATGGGTCTTAATGGGTTGAGTGTGAAACCCATTTTCAACCCACCCATTAAGCCCACCCACACTTTCTCCCTTTTTATAAAAATATTTTTTTTACAAAATCGAAATTATTTGTATTTGTATTTTTTTTTTTCTCTTTTTCTTTAGTTTTTATTTTTTCTTTTCTTTTCTTTCTTTTTTCTTTATTTTCGGCCGGTGGCCGACTGTGGCAACGGCTGGCCATCGACCATCGGGCACAAGGGAGGGATGACCTCGCTAGCCTTAGGTGAGCTCGACCTCGCCGGATTTGGCGAGGCTCGCCTAAGGCCGGCAAGGCCTCGGCCTCGTCCTCACCTGTGGCCAATGGCCGGTCGCCATCCATCGCCGAAATTGAAAAAAAAAAGATAAAAGCAAAAGAAAAATAAAAAATAAAAATTCGATTTTAAAAAAAATAAAAAATATTACAATCATTAAAATGATTGCATGAAGTAAAATCAAATCAGATTTTATATATCAAACGTCATAAAATATTTTATAGTTCATTTTCAGGTTTCAGCCAAATATTGAAATTTTTTTTATTTTCTTGGAAAATGACTTCATGGAAAATATTTTGTAAAAATATTGCATTTTTCACAAAACAAATAGAACCTCAATTTAAAAAAAAATTATAAAAATTGTTTGCTAGCTTTTTATTATATGAAAATGTTTTAGTAGTATAATTTAAAAAAAATCATAAGAAACAAGTTTTCCTATATTGAGTTAAGTATAGAAGTGTTTTAGTAATATGGATCGAGTTGGGCATTGTTTAGGTGTGGGCCGGGATATTTACATTACAAATAAACGGGCTATAAACAGGTAAATAGGTCAATTTGGATCGGACCATTTATGACTCGACACAAACCTGATCTGATTCACCCGTTTAACAGGTCTAGTGTTGGCTTTTACTGATCATTATTATCTTGGATTATGATGGATATATCTAGACCCAAGATTCGGCACAAGACACGCGGTGATGTGCTGTTTTATCCAAGTTTGACCGGTTGACCAAGAAAAGGTATGAGGAAGAAGGTGACGTTCGGCTTGATTTGGTTCTGGAAAGCTTGGGGTTGACTTAGTTTAGATGGTTTTGGACTGAGATTGATTTTTAGTGGGTTGGGTTTTGTTCATTTGAGGGAGCCTGCTATAAGAGCCAATTTGTATCCGTGGCCCAGATCCGTGAGACCAGATCACGGCCCATGTTCCCAGCTTGAGTCCCCATTTTCGAAATAAATAAAAAAGGTGGAAAAATAATTGTTAAGAAAATCAGAAAATAGCTTGGGCAAAGGGGTTGATTAGGTTGTTGGATTTTAGTATTAGATTTAGCTTAGTTTATTTTTAATTAGCACGTATATTGTTTAGAGATTTTAGTGAGTACCTTCAATTTAGTTTATGTTTAGGTAATTCGATCTTTTAGGTAAGAAATTGGATTTAATTTGAACTTAGCTCAGGGGTTGCTGTCATGGGGCTTAATAACAAGGCCATATGTATTCTATGCTTGATACTTTATTGAGTTTACTTTTCTATACTTTATTTTCATGGTATTGATTGTAGTTGTTTACTTTTTCTTGATTGCACACTCACGCATAGACTTCGTTTGGTATAGGATAATAAAATTGTCAAAGATTGTCCAAATCTTTTAGGTAACAAATCAATCAAGTTAGGGTACCAAAAAAGTACTAGTTAGATAATTAGTTTAATCAAGTCATTTACCTTAAAATCTCTAGTTGCATAGAAATTGAGGTATCCTCCCGTGCCTCACTAAATTTCTAACCGACCTCAATAAGTTAGTGGCGACTCCTCAAATAAAATTCTCATAGAGTTAATTGAATTAAAATGAAAATCTCAACATCGCATGAGGTAAGGATTTGGAAGAGCCTCCACCGGTTGGTCCTCAATTTGACATTATCTCTAAACTTGTCTTCCCTGGATCGCTCGCCAGGAGGGTCGAGACATGAAGGACTCAACAAACAAAAACTCCAGAAAATAATTCCACGAAGAGCCGTTCGTGTGCATTTCTTCCTTTCATGCAAAAGACAAAACCTACAAGTATAATCAACACTCAAACTCACTCTAATTTCTCCCCCGGCTAATAAACAAAAAATTTGATCTTAGCCATTTCACAAATTTGGTTGTCACAATCATCCCAGCAAGAGAAATCTTAGTTCAGATCTGAAAGCTGCACTGGAATGGTCCCATTGAGGTAGTTCCGTGACAAGTCTAGGGACTCGAGCTGCTGTATTTTTCCTAATGAAGGGGGAATAGGCCCTGAAAACACATTGCGAGACAGGTTGAGAAAATAGAGTGCTCGGAAATCTCCCAATGCTTCTGGTATTGGACCTTCAAATCTGTTGCTCGAGAAGTCGATCAAGGTGAAAACAGTTAGGATCTTCATGAGTTCTAGCTGCAGACCTTTAAAAGTAACACGAACCATGTCCTGATAATAGAGCTTGCTCCACCGAAGAAACTGATATTGAAGATGGCCAAAGTGTGAATTAATCTTCATGGCCTCCCAAGGCATCAGGAAATCTTCAGGAAGCATACCACTGAAATTGTTGAAAGATAGATCAACAATTTGAAGCATCTTCCATGCGCCATTATTGACTGGACAACCAATTTGCCCGTGGAATTTGTTGGAATGCAGAACAAGGACTCTCAGAGTAGATATCTTCCTCAACTGGCACGGGAATTCATCCTTAATCTGATTGTTTCCAATGTCTAGCACCTCCAACATGGAACATTTAGCCAAAGAAATTGGGAGCTTTCCTGTCAAGAAATTACCATTAACATCCAAAGTCCTCAAAAGGCATGCGGCTGGTAATGTATGTGGAATTACTCCAGTCAGGCTGTTATTCCTCAAGTTCAACACATTGAGAGTCTCCAACATTAAGCACTGAGGGATGGTTCCCATCAAATGGTTGTTGGAAAGGTCAAGCACCTCGAGAAACAGGGCTTCACAAATTGATTCTGGGACAGGGCCATGGAAATGATTGTTTGAGAGAGAGAAGAAAATTGTGAAAACCAGGTGTTTTCCAATATCACTTTGAAGAACTGAATTGAAATTGTTACTTGAGAAATCCAAGCAGGCACCATTCGGGGGCACAGGTAACGTTTTCCCCTGGAGCTTGTTCCTGTGGAGGTCAATAACAGTCAGAATAGTGGTGAGATTAGGTAAAGGTTCTACCAATTTCTCGAAGAAATTGAAGGAAAGATTGAGATAAGAAATATATGCATGCTCCCATATCCATTTTGGTATCTCTCCTTGAATTTAATTGTCGGAGAGGTCGAGATGGACTAATGTGGGTATATTTTCCAAGAATTCAGGTAACGAACTCAGCTGGCAGGAAGCCAGCTTTAAAGTGTATAGAGTAGGGAAACCGAGCACAGCAGACGTGGAAGCAGTAGCATTAACTGACAAATGATTGTGGGAAAGATCGAGATACGTGAGGTTCTTGAGCTGCTGAAACACATCAATGTGCAATGAGCCACTGAAATTTTTAGAAGAAAGTGAGAGGTAGTTAAGCCCTCGAAGTTCAAAAACATATGCTGGTATTGGTCCCTCTAAATTGTTGCTGCTCAAATCAAGCACGTTTAGTTGACAGCAAGTGACATTTAGAGACCCACTCAGCTCACCAGAAAACTGATTGTTGGAAATTTGTATCGCATTAATTGAAGGGAGGGTAAAGAGAGAAGGGGGAATGGTTCCGTCTAATGAGTTGTACCGCAAATCTAGTTTTACAAGGCTCAGAAGCTCTTCCCACCTGGTGGACTTAATCTCTCCAGTTAGAGCATTGCGGGATAGCATAATCCATCTCAGATGCTTCGACATACTGAATGAACTGAACCAGTAAGACTATTTGAAGACATGTCCAAATAAGTCAGCTCTGACAGGTTCTCTATGGAGCTCAGGATCGATCCACTCAAATTGCAATTAGACAATTGTAAGCTTGACAATTTTCTGAGATTACCGATTGAATCTGGAAGCCCCCCCGCAATGTTTGTGTTACTCAGGACCAGAGTCTCAAGAGAACTATCCTCGGGAAAATCAGGCAAAGGACCATGAAGAAGTTGGTTGTATGACAGGTCAAGGGTCTGAAGTGTCTGTATCTGAAAGATTTTACGAGGAAACTCTCCATACAACCCACAATAACTCAAACGCAGAGCAGTTAGATTGGTGAATCTGGCGAGGAACTCAGGAACCGTGGTTGACAGGTTGTTGCCGTTGAGTTGAACGAATGATAAATGATGCAGATTCACAAGGGAAGAGTCAAGAGGACCCGAGAGAAAGCAATTAGACATGCTCAGCACCTCAAGTTTTTGCACTGAAGAGGACAATGCATTGCACCACTCATTTCCCTCGGAAGACAGGTCGACGCCATCGAGAAGCAACTGTCTTAGCTCCGTGAGGTTTCCGATCAAGGTCTTCAAATTGGGATTCTTGAGCTTCAGTCTATCAATTTCAGGAAAATAAAGAAGAGAGAGATCAAGAATACTTAACTTCCTCAAGCTTGCTAACTCTATTGGAATCTGCCCAGAGAATCCAGCGTTGGACAAGTTCAGATAAATGAGGCCGCTGAGATTTGCGAAGCCAGAGGGAATTGCAGAGGATTTGAAGTCGTTGAAAGCCAAGTTTAGCTTTTGAAGATGCTTTAGTCTAAAGAGACTCGACGAACTGTCAATATTGCAAGAGATCGATTCGAAGCTCAAGTCTAGACCAATGACCTCTCCATCCTTGTCGCACGTCACACCATTCAAGGGGCGATCCAGGTATTGTTTTAAAAGGATCGACAGTTCTTTTAATTCTTCTAAAAATGGAGCATACGTCGACACCAAAATAATCCCATTTTTGATAAGTACGTGCCTAGCGCTTGAGCAAGGGCAAATTCTGGTATGTATCTTTATCTTAGTGCTACGTCGTTGATTAAATTCCGACGTAATACCTTTATGTTCTAAATTCAGGCTTGGTTTAGGATTGTACTATGCTGCTTGAATTGAAGAGGTTGATTCCCTTTTGCATGAGATATCCTATGTCCAGAGTTGGCGTGGGACCCTGATAATTTTACATAAAAAGTCGAAGAACTACTTTCGGTGAAATAAATTTCGTCGCGAGAGAAATTCAGGCAAAACACCCGTAGAATAATGTGGAGAGAAAGTTTAATTTTGTCGTGTACAATATAATACACAGTAGAGGGTAAAATGACCTTGATTCCATCCGATACAACATGAGTTAAAATACCATATTAGAGTAAATGTTACGTAAGCTCTGTTTGTTTCGCGAAAAATGAATGATTTGAAAAATATTTTCCTGAAAATAATCACATATATCGCTTACAAATGAATGAATGGAAAATATTTTCATCATCCACGAAAATATTTATATATAAATTATTATCGGTAACGAAAATATTTTTTATTGATCAATTATTTCAAGCGATAAAAACGATTATTTTTTAGAAAATATTTTTCAAATTATCTATTTTCCACGAAACAAATGAAAGCTTAAGGGACAATAATTACTCCAAAAAAATAGAAAACCAAAAGATCGAGTGGAAATGAATAGGAATACCTCTTTGTAAATTTAGACTTTGCAAAATATGACGTTGAAGAAGTTTCGTAAGTACCGAGTGATTTTATATATTGTAATCATTATAATTGTGAAAATTATAATTTTCATGTAAGTCGAATGTCCAATGGTACATGCACGCGAGTTCAATAAGCGTAAATTTTCAAAAAAATAATCGTGTATAAATAAATATATCAGTTAAGAAACTAAAAGTACGTGATCAAATTTGCAAATTAAATGAAGGGAAAAAAACCATCAAAAATCCCAAACTATGTTATTTGTGACACATTTACCCCAATGTACTTTAGTCCACGGGCATTTTCATCTTTTTTATTTTTTTTTTATTTTTTTTTCCTTTTCGGCGAGGGGGCCCTCGCCCAACGCCTGCGAGGGCGGCCGTCGCCGGAAAGGAAAAAAAAAGAAAAAGGCAAAAAAGACAAAAATGCCCATAGACTAAAGTACATTGGGATAAATGTGTCACAAATAGTAAAGTTTTGGATTTTTGGTGTCACAAAAAAAAATTCAACGTAAATATATCAAATATGGTAAAGTTTAAGGTTTTTAGTGATTTTTTCTCTTAAATAAATCAATCAAAGTACAAGATAAGAAGAAGAAGAAGAAGAAAAAGCAACTAGATGCGTCCGTTGTCGCAAGCCCAAGCCCAAGCCCAATTTTGCTGCGTCAAAACCCTAATAACATCCTCCTTCCCCTCGCCCTCGCGACTCCCTTCAGCCTCCCTCCGACGCGCGACGATCTGCGGCCTCCTCCTCCCCGCCTCTTCCATCTTCTCCTCCGTCGCCGGCGACCTCCTCCGTGAGTAGAAGCTCCGTCTCCTCTCTCGCTCTTCCTCCCCTTGCGCGCGGCATCTCCTCTTTAGCGTTTGTCTCGCTGCTGCCGTTGCTCGCTCCGGGCGTTTGAATCCGAGCGACTCGGAACCTCCGGTCTTGGTTTCCGCCGCGTCAACTTGTCGTAGAATAGGGGAATTCAGATGCTCCGGCACGGCATTGGGTCGCGTCGCTAGCGTTTGAGGTTGATCGCGATCGAATGCCCCCCGAATCCGGAATCGGTGTTCTTGTGCGGCTGTTCGTGCTTCTGTGCATTGCGTGTTTTGATTACGCGTTGTGCCGACTTAGTATCTCGTTGTCGATTTGATCTGGTTTGGTGAGGTTGACAAAGCTTCGTCTTTTAACTTGGTTAGTTTTCGAGTTTGTGACCCAATGGTTTAAGTGTTTCGGTTAGCGAAGTATGCGTGTGTAAAATGACGGCCTTAGCACAAGTTGGAACCTCTAAATACAGAAGCATGGCTCTGTCCTTTTTTTTCCTGCTTTGATGCAATGGGATGACTGCTAAAAGGTAATATCGCTCCACATGGGGCTTTTGCAATTTGGAATTGGAGTAAAGTCACTTAATTTTGTGTTGTTATAAGTGGGAAAGATATTAATTGAAAGGTTGATGCATGTATGGATTTATGTACATGTTATCGACTGTAATTGATGGGCTTAATTCAATCGATGTTGCTTCCATTAGGTCAATCTCGACACGGTTTTTTGTACTTCATGTCCTCTCTTCGCTCTGTTCCTGTACGTGTAGGATTGTCAGGAAAACTGTTTTTTTTTTGGGATTCATATTTTTCGTATAGTGGCAACATCCGGTGTAAATATATTCTTATATGTAATGTCCCTCTTGCATCAGGAAGGCAATCTCTCGCCTAAGCATCAAGTGGAAGAATGTCGGGGTATGTAAATTTTAGCTGCCTTTTTCTTGTTCTGCTCCGTGATTGTTATTTTTTATCCCCCTCCTTTTCCTTCTTTCTCAAAGTAATGTAATGTTTCATTGCGAACGGTGAGACGGGGAAGACTTATGTACCTCATAATGTTTTAGATCATCTAATGGGGCCTTATCGAGTAGTTTCTTTTTTCCCCCCAATAGAGGAAAGGATTAGGCTTTTCTCTTCTCATTGTGCAATCTTTCTCGTTTAACTAAGTACTTGACTTGATTGTTTATAAAAACTTGTTGGTTCATTGTATGAATCTTCACTTAATTTTGAGTCTACTGCTTTCAGAGAAGAAGATGTTGTTCCTGCACCTGAGGTTGTGGCTCCAGCTTTGGGTGAGCCTATGGATCTCAATACAGCTTTACAAGTTCTGCTGAGGAAGTCACTGGCCCATGGCGGTCTTGTACGCGGGCTCCACGAAGGTGCCAAGGCCATTGAAAAGCATGCTGGACTGCTTTGCCTACTAGCAGAGGACTGCAACCAGCCCGATTACCTCAAGTTAGTGAAGGCGCTCTGCAATGAGCATAATGTCAGTTTGATCAATGTGCCTAGTGCTAAGACGCTCGGAGAGTGGGCTGGTGTAAGTTAGCCCCCTGTTTAATTTTTATATGTGCCATTTTTTATCTACCCGTACAGCATTGATACATATGTTTGTCTCAGTGAAGCCTGGTTTGTTAGTTGAAATTGTAGTATCTTCTTGATTGCTCAGTAATATTTTCCATCTTTTCTGTACAGTTGTGTAAAATTGATTCTGAGGGGAAAGCAAGGAAGGTTGTTGGTTGCTCTTGTGTGGTTGTAAAGGTAACATTTATACAATAGTCTTATATTAATCAAAATGGTTTACTACTGCTTTATATGGTTATTGTATTGGCCTTCCTTTTGTGCCCCCCAAAAAGTGTAGACCGCAGTTGGCGAAACTGGAACTAGCTTTGGAATGTTTTGTTGGGCTATTTATTTTGATTTGCATTATCAGGAGATGTTATACAAGCTAGCGTGTTTTAAACCTTTTACGATTTTCTCAACGATCATTATCGGTGGCTTAGGTACTCATTCAAATCTCTTAAGCTCAGATTAAATCAGAGATAGAGATCATTTATGGTGCTTGCTTGTGGTTGTCTATATTGATGCAATTTCTGTTCGTATTGCCATTTCTATCCCCTCAAGGAAACCTGATCTATTTGCAGGATTTTGGGGAGGAGACCGAGGCACGTCATATTGTTATGGAGTATGTCAAGTCTCACTGAGATTAGAAAGCTTTGAGGCATCTGGAGGGGCTTTCTTAGATAGTGATGAGATTTTTCTGATAATTTTTTAAGGAGACAGTAAACCAGTGGACGTTTTTATCTTTGTATGCACCTCTTTCTCATCTTCCTGAGCTGATCGAGCAACTTAGAGCGTTCAACTGTCTTAAGGTATTGTCATCTTGTTTTCTTCCTATCAATATTTGCAACATTTTGACATGTTTGGTTATGAGCTTTTCTGGAGTCTCTCTCAGAACCATTGATTGATTGTTTTTGTGCATGATCGATATATTTTTACGTGATCTTCCAACTTTTGAACTTTAGACATTTTAATCAATTCAGTTGCCCAAGAATAAGGTCCACTGGGAAACTAATCGTGCTGCTTCTGCTTTTGGTTTGTTTATGTGCATGCCAAGGCTGTGGTTCGCATGTGATCGTCCTCCGCAATAGTCATCCTTACAGACAAGGATTCAAGTGCTTGTTTCTTGTGCAATATCATTCAAATATATAAGCGAGAGAAGTGTATTTTAATTTGCAAATTACTTAGCTTGAAAAAGTAAAGAGAAAATGATAATTAATGAAGGGGACCTTAAATAGAAAAAAAAGTAATGAATAATGGAATGAACAAATAAGTATTCCTAGCAGGTGTTTAGTAGCTACCAAAGGTTCTTGCACTAGTTGTAAGGGTTGATTTCCTCCGGGTATGGTAAAAAGATCGCAATTCATCTACAAAGGTCTTTAGAAATTAGTAAAACTTGAAATGGCATTGATGAATGCTAATTGGATCAATTGAAAGTACTAATAGCTTCTGTAAAGTTGCCGAGATGTGATTTTTTATGTCGAGCTTCAATGTCGATATCAACGTTTCTCTTCACCAAAAGAATGTTTGCTTTTGAAGTTCTTGAAAAGCATGTGAAAAACAAACAGGAACATTGGAGGATCTGTTGCGATCGTAGCGGATGTCAAGGAACCGAAACCAGAACCTATTTTTTTCTGAATGGTATGTGTGTGGGTGTACAGCCTGCTCCATTTTTCGCTACATCCACTTCATACCCGACCGGACTAAAACAATTTCAACGGCCTGTTAGATGGGTACAATTTATGTGGCAGCGACTTAAATGTCGCACGCTAGTTGATTGTCGGCATATGCGCATACCAAAACAGACAGATGGAGTTAAATTTTTTCAGAAAATAAGTTGAGTGAGCTAATCTCACTGCTGGTAGTGCTGAATGAACAGACAGCTGAGAAATGATAATTAGAGAGTACCTTGGCAGCCATTCGCAAGGTAAGAATTGCCTTGCAAACCTTGCGAACAATGGCAATGGTATCTGGATTCATTCTCGACACGGATACAATGGACGAACTCTTTGCACTTGTAGCTTGTCTTGCTTTTCTTGGCGTTCCCACACGTTTAGTTCCCAATTGACCAGTTAAGAACTAGAGGGACCTCCGTGAATCCGAGTTGCGAGAGCCAGGTTCTGCTAAAAAAGAAAATCTGCAAGGACTGAAAGCCGGCAAATCCTTGTGGCTGTGATAGCTCCTGAGACTTAAATCTGAAATTGAATGATTTCTTTGGGATGCTTGTCTCGCAGCAGCCAACACCGCGGAGCATGAGCCTGTTATTCACGTCGAATAAGTTTTTGCAGAGGAACATGCATCCGAAAGCTTTCTCCCCATCTCGATCAATGGAGAAGGCAGAAGATATCATAAGGATGGCAGTGAACTTGTTCCTGGTGTTGGATATGGGAATACGGTAAAGCTTGAGCCAGGGGTAAAAACTTAAAAGAACCGTTCTAACCGGAAGAGGTGTGGCAGTCCCGAACTACGTCCATCACCATGCATATCTCATGATCCTCGAGAGAAATGTCGTCTATTCAGATGTCGCTGCTTCTTCTATTCAAATATGGTATTGGAGCATCGGTAGTCTTTATCACAGAAGATGTGAAATGACCCGGAAGGGACGGCCAAATAACAGCTGCTGCCATCACTAGTACCGAATGGAACATGGAATAGTGACGTTTCCGCAACTACTTTGGCATTCGGGATTCATTCATGGCGCTACTTCTGCGATCAATTTTGGTGCGGGGCCAATATGACTCCCAGCATTACCATTGCTGCTGTCCATTGCTGCTGCTGCTACTCTTGAGAGGGATTTATGGCGGACCTAATGAAGGTCTTCCCCTCTTGAACCGAACCATATTGGCTAAGTTGCTGAAACTCGATTTATAGATATTGAGCTTTCTGAGGTACATACCCAGGTTTCAACCCAGCCACACATATAAATGTCGATCCAGAAGAAGTCGAAGTTGGTGTTTTGATCATATGCACAGGCTGATTTGACGACAGAACCAGTGGAGTTTTAGCAAATGCTAGGTTAATGCAGGTCGTTTTTCCTGATTGCTTCCAATAAAAGTGCATCATCTCTTTTTTACCACAACCATGACCGTGCCACTCGTACAGCATATATACTAAATCATATCGTTGGAGAACATATAAGAATCCGCAATCATGTAAAATATTGGCCAATTCAAAGTATCTGATCAAGTTGCTGATGGTTTAATCATCTATCACGAGCTTTGTTATAATTTCACAGAAACTCTTAAGTCACATCATATAAGCATTTACTTTTACATTCCAATCTTTATCGGTCTACAGATCATCATGGTACATGAACGTATCCGAAACAAGCTTCTTCTTACAACCCCAGCGGCACTTCCAAGAACACGCGGAGTTGAAGATTGCAAGTCTTGTGGAATGCAGGGAAATGATGTTTGACGTGGAAGGAGACTTTGAAAGAACAACAGCGTACCCGTCGTCCATATAGTCTGTCCCTTCAGGGAACAGCTGCCACAAAAGGCTTCCAGCCCCGCCTCCACCTTTCTTGGTCGAGTCCAAGAGGGTCTTGTACACCGTGCTGAAAAGCGTGTCCCGGAATGACGAATTGTAACCAGGGTCATTAGCAGAGACGCCAAATTCAGAAAACAAAACAGGCATGCCAAGATACTCCTCAGCATCCTCAATGTGAGCTTCCATCCATGATTTTGTGAACTGGAGATGCACATCCGAGATTGATTGTGATATCCTTCATCAATGAATTAGCAGTTCAATTAGTGGGAGACACCCACTTTAATTTTTCTAAAGCTATTTTATAAACATAACGAGCACGCATGTGCAATCCTGCATATGCAGAAAGAATGCGCCGCACAATTTTTTCTAGTTTGTCAAATAATTAAGAAAAACACGGTCTATATCTTCTTAATGCCCGATTGAGTTACTAAAAATACATCAGTAGTAGGTTTGTAAGTTTTTAATATCAAGCAAAAGAGACAAAAAATCCAAATTGATTTGTTCCCATGACAGAGCAGAACGTTTTTCCACAACCAGGGCCTAGTGCTTACCAAGAGTCTGGATAGATATGAACAGAGGCAAAATCAATCCCCAGAACCTGATGGTTCCTAATGAAGTCAGTACCAACTTGCTGTGCATACGTGTTTGGATTATACTGAACTTTGTTAGGAGTGGAGAGACCATAAAATCCTTCTAATCCAATCTCTACCAAATGCTTTGGGTCGATACTCTTCACATACACTGCCATTTCTTCTATCCATGCCTGGAAAGTCCACACGTTAGTTCTTATGCAGCAAAGAAAGGTTTTACTTTTTATAAAGAACTCGAACATTACAGAAAATGCCATTACAATCTATGATTCATTTTGCCTTGGGTGAATAATTTTTGAAAATGGACCTGCAAGGTATCACCAGATGGATCCGAGGTGCATCGTGGCTCATTCATCAATTCCCATGCAAAGATTGTAGGGTCCTCCTTGTAAGTAATATTTGTGAACGTATTGACTCTATTAAGCACGGTCTGCATAAACCACCTATCAGTAAGCACAAACAGATCTGGACCAACAAATTACTCCTATCTCACATATTAAAATCAGCGACTGGCTTGCCTTAACATGAGCCTTGAAATAGCTCTTAAGCGTTGGATGAGAGAAGAAGTCGTCATCCGATGTCAAGTTCAGGCCAGCTGCTTTGCCCCATTTGACATATTGTGCTTTGCCACCGTAGGCTTCCCAATTATTAGTAAACGACAAAATGAGCCTGATTTTATACTTCTTCGCTTCACTCACCACAAAATCTAATGCCTGAAATTCAGAAAAGAGTGGGAAAAATTTGAAAATCTACTAATTTCCATGTTCGCCCGTGCTGTCCATGTATCTCATGGAGAACTGCGTGATTAGCAGGCAGACCGAAGGATCGCACTTTTACCAAGGTGAAAGTCAGTAAGTCAGATGGTACCTTAAAAACAACTTCATCATAAACTGATGGAGATTTCTGAAGAGCTCGCCATTGGCCATCATTGAAAGCCCAAGTTCTACAGACCGTTAGTCCCACAGCAGATGCTTGTTGGAAAAGCTCACTGACCTTCCCTCTTGTGGACTCATCCGCAGCAAACACCATCAACCAGTAGGTGTTGAACCCATTGACATAGAAAGGTTGGTCATTAACCACAAACTGGTTCCCATTCTTCTGGACCGTTTTCCATGCATCGTCTTCCATGTTATCTAAATAAGCACTGATCATTGTGGAAATACAACAAATCCAAGAAGTTACATACCCAAAAAATTAAGGGCTGCGCGAGTCATCTAAAATTACTTAAGTCATCATCAATGACAGGAAGATATTACGAGTAACACTTGACATGTGCAACAGTATGGAAGTGCCCTTTTAATATCAAGCGATAGCGCAATAAAGCGACACAATCGAACTCACTATCGTCCACCATTGCATTGAACATGAACAAAGAACAATACCCCTCACTCCCGCTAAAGGAGGGACATTGATTTCCTGCTTCGTCCACCATCATCTCCAATGGCTCCAATGCCTCGCCACCACAAACAGCCGGACTGTCATACACAAACACCACGAAAACAGCCACACAAGAAAACAGGAGCTTGAGCCCGACATCCATGGCGTCGACCCACAACACCACGCATACCCCTTTTCCTCTTGAACCACCACTTCTTTATAAGCATCATCAATGGGCAAAGTTTCCTCCCTGTGGAGGAAAGAAAACAAGCTGTGAAGTTCAAGAAGAGTGAAGTGGAGGGGATAAGCCCCTCCTTTAGCTTTTAAGCCAAGAAAAGGTTTTGCCCCCACTGGCACTCCGTTTCAGGTGAGTGGGTGTACGGGTTTGGGATCATATCACTCCCAAGACAAGTTTTTTCCTTAAGGGTCCTACCTAAACTGCAGTATTCACAAATCAAAACCCAATTTGGAGCAGGTAAACCACTGGGTTCTTTTCAGAAGTTTCAAGAAGAATCAAGGACAACCCGGGTGGCCATCAGCAAAGCTTGTCGTTAGAATTAAACAGAAGAGAGAGCATGGATCGACTGATCCTTCTCGAGCGCTCGCGCAAATGGGGTTCGAAGCAAACGTACCGGCGAGCAGATCGAGTGTCGACGGCAACGCGGTCGGGTCGTGGAGGAGCTTGCGTTCTTGGTTGTTCTTGGGTGTCAATGCGCCACACGTAACCACAGAGAGAGAGAGAGAGATTGCATGCAGAAGTAGGTGAAGAGCAATGGCGACGCATTTACGAAAAAAAATCTTTATTTTTTTTTAAACTTAGCATATTTAAAGGTATAATTACCAAATGTTTATTTGATAATTATTGGAATAAACATCAACGGACAAAAAGGCCGCACAAGTGAGGTTTGGAAATTAACTTTATGGAATACATATAATTATCAAACAAAAAAATGTGCTTTACTTTTGCTTGCTAAATTACATAAAGACCACCCATTTGGAAATATATTAGAGAAAATGACGAAAAAACACTATATATATATATATATATATATATGCGCACTAATGGTGTCGTAAATAAGCACGATATATGTTACTATTTTCCGGATGGACAGTAAATTATTTTTAGAGAAAGGGGGTGTAAGGATGCACAGGTTATTTTCATCATATGTTTAGCTTTTGCCTCGCGAGAAACCAAAGATATCAATGATCGTGGCCGCAATTGGCTTAAGACAAGGACGCCTCGTTCCTCTTTTGTCTTATTCTTGCTCCATCGCCGAACAAAAAACGAGGGAATAATCCTTTTGAAAAGACAGCGACCGACCCTTTATTTTCTAGAAAACAAAAATCATGTGAAATGAGTCCAAATCGACTAATTGCTAGACCGTCTCTTCACTGTGTCTCAAAAGTCAGTTGTATGGTTTCGTTTACATGATAACAATTAATCGAGAGCAATGGCGTAATAAGATTCATGTAACTTACTCTATGACTCAATGGGATCCTACTCTAAGCTCAATGGGATCGACCTTGGTTCTCGAGGAGGCATTCCAGGCCTTAGTTTTTAGAAGCTTCTCATCGGTTTTCCTCATCTCCCAAAATTATGATTGACAAGATCCGATCTACAACTAATTATAACCCATCAAAACGCATTCGCCCTATTTACGATTCAGAATCCTGAACCCATTTTTATGTGAAGACAAGACAAGATATTGTTATAGACTTAAGTTTTGTTGGGTTATGCAAAGAAAGGATATTTTAGGTATTGGCTGCACCACGCATCAATGACGCGAAAAAACATCATAGAGAATAGCTTTTAGAATAGAAACACAAAATTGACTAGGGTACATATCATGCCACGATATGATAGATCGGTCACGTCACGTCAGCCATAAGCCGGTGTCACATAATCAATATAAAATACTTCGTCTGCCATGTCGGAGTAAAAGATTGCAATGGCAGTGAGTTCATCTCAAAACATAGTTCTCAACCGGCCACTCCAAAGGAATATCATAAAAATTTCAAGCACGCATGACACCCACGAAAAGGACACCAATATTTAGAAGCAAACTCAATATGTTCAAAAGTTATAACGGCCCCCAAGGCAGGCACTCGTGCCTTAAGGTTGATTAACAACGGATCATCATCATGTCTTCATCAACTTGCCGACAGGAAAGAAGGTAGTGAACAACAGTCTAAACACCAGCAGCATTCTTCAATAGACAAGCTTAGGCTAAACAAGATTCACACGTGAAGACTATTTATTTTGTTGAAGGAAAGAAGCCGGTGGCCTCACATAAGTAAAGCCTGTGAAGGGGTTTCCTGCGGCAGTGGGACTGGCCGCAGGGGAATCTGCGATGGGCATGTCGGTCCATTTCTTTTCGAAATTGGCGATGCATTGCTTTCCGGCAACTTCTGGAAGAAAACTGGGCTTGATCTCCCGCGCCTCTAGTTTCTTCCAGTTGATCGTCTTGAACCATTTGTGTTTCTTGATGTCCGCGCTCCCATTAGGTCCACTGCCTAGGCGCTTGCTGGGGTCTTTCTGTAGCAGCTGCAGCATGCATGATCATCTTTAGTTCTCTAATGGACTGAGCGATTAAATATGTCAGAGAAAGGGATAGGTCTCATGATTGGGATAGCTCATGTCATACTTTTTTCATGCAAAACAGAGGCAGTTGCGGCGGCAAATGAGTCAACGGAGATTGTTCGATTACTATGTGCAATATATATGAGATAATTCAGAGAAAGAAAAACACAAATATGAGATAATGATAAGCTGCCTGAGTAAAATCGTATGCAGACGTTCTTGATGCGATAACAATTACATATATCCATGCTCTCAGGATATGTTGTCAAACCTAATGTCAATGCATTTGAACATACACTGCAATCATCAGAGATGAAGGCCATTTGCTGGCTGCGTACAACTTAGGCATAGCCAGAAATGCAGGCATTAGTGAAAGGTGGATTCGATAAATCCAGCTAGTTCATGGTAATTTATATTTCTCCAAACACATCCCTAATAAATCTGCAACTGAACTTGCTTGCCTATCCATTCACTTATCAATGTATGATAGCTAATTGCCAAAACGGGCAGTTGCAAGCCCACGTAAAATTCTGTCGTAACATTTGTGTGATTGAGAAACATTGCATGCACTTTTAATCATACATAAGAAGGGGTAATCTTGCCATGTAGATGGAGCACAAACATTGGCACAAATTTAAACAGAAGATAATTAATACCTACAAAGACTAAAATAGAGCATGATTGTCCACCAAGTCGACATAATACTGTTGAATGCAGAATAGAAGGCATAGTAATATACACATGCAATGCTGATAAGCAAGAATACAAAACAGGAATTCCTGCAGACTTACTCCTTTCAACAGCGAATGAACTTCACTGGAAAGAAAATTTGCTAGCTTGATTTTGTCCTTGACTATCTTCTGTTGAACCTTTTCGCGGTTTCCACCAATAAAAGGAGGCTGCATAAATGAATTGAAACGGACAAGACATTAGCTTATTCAGTTTCTTAAAGGTGTATTATACATAGAACTATATATTCAACTATTCCATCAAATAAAGAGACTGCTAACCTCACAAATAATACTAGAACAAGTACATAAATCATCCGTTGTAAGTAACTAAATCAATACAACTATGAAACTTAGGTTGCTGTGACTAAGTTAGTAAATAACAGATCTCGTCATAAACACATTTAGCTACTTTCAGGAAGAAATGAAAACTAGATGAAGCTGTAGGATAATTAACCGTCATCAGTCCTAACATGTAAACAAACTTTAACTTAAATTAAATAGCATGGCATATCTAGCGATGCTTTGGCCTTCACAGAAGATCAACCATAATGTATTCATTGTGTAGCCAAAATAACAGCTCACCTGTTACGATGGTAAACCATCAAAGCAAACACATAAAGATCAGCATGGGTGAGATCCAGCAATGGCATCTCCATCAAAATTGAAAAAATTATACACAGGAAAACAACTAAAACAAATAACAGGAATGCCAACCTTTCCAGTAAGCATCTCAAATAACAGTACACCCACACTCCACCAGTCTGCAGTTTTATCATGCCCCTTTCCAAGGACAATTTCTGGCGCCATATATTCTACTGTTCCACACAAGGAATTAGATCTTCCATTCTCCTCAAATTGCTTTGCTAGGCCAAAATCAGTCAAAAGGACCTAATCACAAAAGATCATATATCACGTCTCATGAAATTCTAAACAAGGAGGGGCAGGATGTGCCAGACTATGATCAGAAACAGAAAACAATCTGAAAGTCCCACAGAGAGAGAGAGAGAGAGAGTACATGGCCTTCAGCATCCAGTAGGATATTTTCTGGTTTTAGATCCCTATGCATTATGCCATTTGCATGAAGATGAGCCACAGCAGAAACAATTTCAGCAGCATAGATACGTGCCAAATCCTCTCTGAAACAACTTCAAATATAAGTCAACCCAATTACACACTTTATAAATCACACAAAACTTTGGAAGGCAAACCTGAAAAGGCCATGATGATAGAGCTGGAAAAAGAGATGGCCCCCATTTATAAAGTCCAGCACGAGATAAAGCCGGTATTTGGTCTGCAATTGCACGCGAAAAGCAATTTCAGTTATAAGACTGAGAAGGGTAGAATGGACATGGCAAAAACATTTAAAGCATTAGTGAAACTACGACCTACTTTTATTATGAAGGTAAGACAGTGGAAGTACCTGGAAAGAATATCTAAGCTGGACAATGAATGGGTGATCAATTTTGGTTAGAATGTCTCTCTCTGCTTTCATGTACTCAGCATGATTCTTCTCCATAATTTTGTCCTTTCTCATTACCTTCATTGCATATATATCAGAAGTGCCCTTTTTCCTCACTTGCAAGACTTTTGCAAATGCACCTCGGCCTACAACCTTTAAAGGCTCAAAATCTTCAAGACAAACACTGTCAACTCTCAAGGGATCTCCTTCAACGGTGTCAAGTTTCTTGTTCCCTCCAGCATCAGTCACGGACTCTTGAATTTCCTTGATGGTCTCTTGGTTAAAACACTCCACAAAATCCATTGACTCATCACTTTCACTTAGAGTAAGCATACTCAACCTCAGTGTTTGATTCACATAAGAGGAGGGGCCGACTAGAGAATGCGACCTGCTATATATGACGACTGGATCGTCATAGACGAGTTCATTCACATCTGTACCAGATACAGAGTTTCCATCGACACTAACCACCAAGGCGGGTTGGACTGGTACAGGACCAAACACATCAGAGAAATCAAGTTCGATGTTATCCGTGACAACAGCATCCTGAGAATTCATAGGAAAAAGTAGCTTGCTTGAGAATGGCATGCATCTCTGGCTGTTGGTTGATGACTGAGAATAAACCATACTGTCACGTGTATCCAGTCTCAGCGAGGAAGGCCAAACCAATAATCAGCCAGAGATGTTTCTAAAGCTGCTACACGTCGGTCTTTCCAATTATCTTAAGGTCACAAACTGCAGGAGGACTCCTGTCAATGGCCTTAATCAACAGGAAATTCACGTATGCAAAAGCAGTTCCGAGAAATTTGGGCAGCAAGCTGAGCAAAATCCAGAGGTAGAGGCTGTTCTTGTTTCCCGATTCACAGGAAACCACAGATCCTACAGTAATTCTTGAACTCATGAAGATCCGGAAAGCTAATCTGCAGTTCGACGAAAGATAACAGGGACATTAGTGGAGCTAAACCAAATAACGAAATTCGTCAACTACATAATAAGTCTCCACAAGAGACCATCCAATAAAATGCATGACAGAATTGGGCGTTGGAGTTCTTCCTCCTCTTTAATCGCAAAAGAAGATAATCAAATCCAATAACAATCTGGTGTTTTTATTTTGCCGTATTATTTGGTACAATTTTTCAGCAGGAGAAAAAATTTAAAAGGCTCTTGGTCATAAGCATACTTACAATCTCAATTTTTGGAGCACCAAAAGCAGTGTATTGGAATTTGCGAACTTCACTCGTTCGGTTGCTCAAGCAGTGCCCGGGACTCGTTACCAAAATCTAAAATTAATCGCACAATCGCATTAGAATTTGCATTCGTGATGCGCAACCACCGCCCTTTATCAGACAAAGATAAAAAAAATCGAGACTTCCGACACCCAATTGCAGCAAAAAGAACGACAGCGAAAACGTCTTAAAAAATTCCCAAAGAAGAAAAAGCGGTCAACTTTAACCCGTTCTACAGCCTCCCTCCTTTAGACAGCGATCTAAACCATAAAATCTAAAACTAACCCAGAAAAAAGGAAAGACCAAACTCTACAAGACAGAGCCCGAAACACAGATCCGGACAACCAAAACCTCCTCAATCAACCTCAATCAAGCGACAAAAATCCTCGTAAACCAGGAAAAAAAAAACGACAGATCAAACAACGAAAAGTTCCCCACAAATTCAACCTCCAGCCCAGAAACGAGAAACGAGAAACATGCGCATCATCGAACACAAACGGGCGTCGCGTGATTGCCAGCCCCAAGACTCGAAATTTCCCTCCTTTTTTTCCCCGGGAATCCTCGCCGGACGACACGAATCGAAGCGGAATCGAACCCAGAGAAACCGACCCAGATGAAGAATTCGGATGCAGAGGCGCGGGAGATCGTACCCGAGAAGAACGCAGAGACAGAGCGCGCCAGAGAGAGAGAGACCCGGAGAGAAGCGTGCTGTGAAGAACGTGCTCGGAAAGCGAGTCTCCTACGGCACGGAAGCTCATCGCGTCGCCACATAAATACGAGACAATAATGCCCCCGCGCGCTCCCCCCTCCGCCCCTTGCGCCCGACACGTGGCGCGACGGGAGTGGTCAGCCCTCGACGAGGCGGGAGGGGGGGCCCACCAGAAGGGAATATAAGACTATTGCATCTCGAAGTGAAATTTGGAATATGCCCACCCCCCCCTGGGGATAAGATTGTTTCTTGGAATCTAATGAGATATGGCATTTTCGATCCAAGAATAAAATTTTTTGCCCGATAGCTAAGTGAGTACAAATTTGTTATTTTCGATGCGGGGTCGGAAATTTTTCTAATTAAGTGTGATCGTGTGCGCGACAAAGGCATTCGTTAATAATGATGCGACGGATCGTTATTGGATGTTTGCTTTCGTTCACTTAATTAAACGTTTTCTTTGTAACTGCGAAAGCACCATTAATTATCCCAAATTATGGCCATTGCGGCGTCAAGATCTAAACCCTTTTTTTTTTCGCCATAACCTCCGGGCATGTATTAGCCTGACAAAAATATCCTCCGTTCGTAACAAAAAAAATTCTCAATACCCCAATTTTTTTTCTCGTCACCAATATACCCCGAATCTGTACCGATGCGACAAAAGTCCGGGGTGTCGGTGCCACGGAGACATAGCTCAAGTGCTCTTGGTGACACCAAAAAAGAAGTCTAGCTATTGTTGTCACGATGAGCATAAACTTAGGCTTTCTAGTGGTTTAAAAGAGAGTTTCGAGCATTTGTGTCATGGTAAGCATTGTTTAATGTTTTTTTTTTATTTCGCAAATGAATTTTCGAAGTGTCTTATCATCCTTGGATTGCAGATAATGACAGCAACGACGCTTGATTTAGTCACGCAATCCCCAATCGTTCACGCAACTCGTAAGAACACTCCCTTTTCTAATCTCTATGTATATCTTACTCATCGCGGGCGGCGTTCTTGGTTGGCGACCGGGTGGGAGTCCACCTCGAGCAAGCGCGCGCACGCCACGCTCTCTCGACCGCTTTTTGAACGAGAGAGCAAACGCCACCGAAGCCGCCGATCGAACAGCGGTGGGCCAAAAGGAGAAGTCAATCTCGAGAGATTTGATTTGATTCGTTTTGAACGGTTTTATCTCGGATGGTTTTGGTTTGGCCGAAAGGGGATTTTGTTTTCTTGGACGGCAGCTAGCTTCGCCTGTAAGCAGCTTTTTCATTCGATGCTCTAACCATGGGGTCGTCAGGGGGGAGACAAGAACGACTTGAAGGTTGCACGGGGACAAAAGCTATCTAAGGAATCGGTTTGACAAGTCATTCACATATCACTATGGATTAGTTGGACAAAAACAATTTTGGAATATGGCTCGTGGTGATAAGAAGTTACGCGAAAAGATTTTCGAATAATAAACCATTTATCGATTTGATAGATTTTTTTAAGATGATTAGTTCCCACGAGCTCTTCTACTCGAAAATATTTCTTAAAAAATATTTCTAATCGTTTGGATGGCTTAAGAAAATAAGTCAACGGAAAATCTATGTTTAAATACAGGAAGATGATTTCCTCTTTAACAAACTCGAAATTTTTCTAAAATATGACTAGAAATTAGCGCTTGAACAAAAAACCCGACCCTTGGGCACATGAACCACAATGCTGGTTCTCGGGGTCCTCGACATTCAGGAGGCCCCAATACTCGTGCCCAATGCTCGGCACTCGAACCCAATAAGTCCACATAGGTCGAGCACGGATCTTGGTACCAATGCCTGGATCCCCAACACCCGGGCCTCGGGCCCACAAAGACCATGCCTGGATCCCCGGTGCTCGGGCTTGGTCCTTGATGCCCAAGCCAATGTCTATCAAGGACGAGGCCCGGGGCTCTAGTTTCGAGCCCGAGACCGTAGTGCCCATGCATGGGTCCCCAGTGCACGAGCAAATGTCAATTGAGGCCGATGCCCAGGACCTCGTCACTTGCATCTTGGTCTATCAATGCCGAGCCTGGGACCCTAGCACCCATGCCAAATAGAGGTGAGCATGCTTCCGAGTTCTACCCTGGAACCTCACCAGTAGGAACCCGCAAGTTCTAGATTCAAAGGTATACATGGCAGGTTTCAGGTTCCAAAAATTGAAGAACCTGTTTCGACGGATCGATTCTAGGTTCTAGGTAGGCAAAACCCGAACCTAAAACCTAAATAAGTTTTTTGTATTTTTTCTTGATCTATATCTTCGCGTGATTTTGCTGTGTTTCATGGCGTTAGATGATGATAACATAATCTGGAATCACTACTCTGAGCTTTCATTTTATAATTTGTTAATGTTTCATATATTTTCGTATGTCTAAATATAAGTTGTGGTTAGTGGATTATAGAAATAAGTGGTAGTCATTAAAAGTGATGATTCACTATAATTGTTCAATAAATAATACAGGTGAAACCTGAGTAGACTCTGGAACTGACCCTCGAACCTGTGATAGGGTAAGTTCTAAGTTTCAAAAAATAAGGAACATATTATCATGGGTGAAACCTATAAGGAATATGGAACTGTTCACCCTTAGTATCGATTCACGCAATAACTTTTCATTTTAGTTATATATTATTTGAACTGTAATGTCAGAAAAACTAGTCTTTTGTATTCTCTTTGATGAATGACAAGTTTATTCAGTATTGTTGCGTTCATTTTCGTTTTGATGAAATAACAAAAAATTTGTTAGATCTTAGAACCTACCTTGAAACATGTGACAGGGTGGATTCTAGGTTCCAGGTTTCAACGCGTAGGTTCCAAATTCTAAAAAATGAGAAACCTGTACTCGATGATAGGTTTCAAATTCCATGTGGAACTTGGAACCGTTCACCCCTAATGTCAAGTCCATTAAGATTGGGTCCAAAACCCCAGTGCCAGTGCCCAGGACCCCTCAATGCCTGTGCTCAGGTCTCCAATGCTTGCACCTGGGTCCATCGAGGTTGGGCATAGGACCCCAGTAACCTGTACCTAAGTCCATCAAGGTCGGGCTTAGATCCATCGAGGTCAGGCTTGGAACCTCGATGCCTAACCCGAGCGTAGCCTCGATGGACCAAGGCTCAAGCTCAAGCGTCGAAGACCCTGGCATGGGCAGTGGGGTCCCACACTCGCCCTTTGTGGACCCGAGCCCATCCTCGATGGACTTGGGTTTGGGTGTCAGGATCCAAGCACGGGCACCGGGTCCTCAGGCTTAGCCTCTGTGGACTCGAGTTGAGTTCTCAAGCCCGGCTTTTGTGGACTTTGGTTCGATGCCCATGCTCGTGCCTGAGACCCAAGTGCTCGGGTCATGGTCCTTCAAGGCCGGACCCGGGACCTTAGTGCCTATACCCATTGCCTCAATTGCCTATGCACAAGTTACTAACGCTTGAATAGTATATGTCTATTTAGGAAAATTTTTACCAAGCAACAAAAAATATTTTCCAGATCATATTCAAGTTTTAGCAAAATACCGGAAAATATTGAAAATGACTTCCTGAAAAATATTTTCCAGAAATGTCATATTTTCCACGAAACAAATGGAGCTTCATCATCAAACCGAGGGCGTTGTAAGATTATGAATTTTCAATTCGGAGGTTTTACCATAACTCGAAAATTTTAGTTACTGTAGTTATTTAATATGTAGACACCTACCTTCATTATTCTTCAAGGATCGGTGAGTGGCCGAGCGTTGCGGTTAATTTCGTGTTTATCACAACGTTTTCACCGCGAGGAAAACTTAATACGATCGTCACGTAAAGAAGGAAAATTTGACTAGTTCCAAGTCGGTTACAGTATGACCAAAAAAAAAAAAAGAGGTCGGTTCGGAGCTCGGTTTCATGAAGTAGAAATTGACTCTTGCAGTATGGACTCGAATGATAATCATTCTCTTCTTCGGAGCAATTTCTAGTCAGATTCCTTGGACGAGTTTCAGAGGAGAAAGTAACCTTTGATAACGATACAAAATTTTTATTTTCAAAATAGGAATTCGTTTGTCAGCGTCGATGTTGAATTCATACACCGGCGCAGAGGCGGTGGCGAGGCGGCTAAAAGTTGAAAATTTGTACTTCTCATTTATGTTCCAAAATTATTTTTAGGCTAAAAATTTATCTCGAAAATAGAAAAAATGGAATTACGTTGCTGATTTTTATTCCAAATCCGTTCTCAAAAATAAAATAAAAAATAAATATCATTTGTGCCCAGTTTCCGAGTTTCTGGTGAGGAGCGTGCCCATCGGGGACCGGGAACCGTTCACTTGAGTCAATCACACCGAAAAAAAAAAGTAAAAATAGAAATAAAATATGCGTTATTTATTTTTATTATTTATTTTTGCGGCAGGATTGCCAGTATATATACGCCAAATCTCTCTCTCTCTCTCTGTTTTTCCCGCTCCATTTCAACTCGCTGATCGCTCTCTCTCCGAAGCTCCGTGGTTCTGGTACGTAACGTCTTCGAACAACCCCTCGCCATCCACGCTTTCTCCCTTTCGATTTCCCGCCGTTGCTTCGGTTCGTCTTTCTCCACGTTCCGTCGGCATCGATCTATCGAAATCGGTCGCGACGATCTTGCCTGAGCTGCTCGAAATCGTTCTCTTGCATGCACATTCATCCGGATTCATCGCCTAGTAGAAATGAGACGATGAACGGATGACGAAGCTGTTCCGGACTTGAAATTCCTAGTCCTTCGGTTTCGAAATTCGGTCAGGATCACGCTCTTGCGCGCGATCGGAAAATGTAGGAAGCGACTGCGTTGTTCTCTGCTTCGATTTCGGTGACAGCGTGCTTGATTCCGTGTGGAGTCGCTGCTGCCGGATCGCTGTTGTATCAGAGGCGATTGCGTTTACGACGGATGTGTCTGAGTCTGTGGTGCGCGGGGCGCTTATCGAGCGCGCGCTTGTGCTCGTGAGTTGCTCGATTGCTTGCTCTGAGAGGAAGTGCTCTCTTTTCCTTATGTTTTCATGTGGCAGTGTTATTGTCGACAGGGTAAGTCGTTTTCAGAAAGCGTGAGAATTGGAGTTTAGAGTTCTTATTAGGAAATTAGAGAGTATCAAAATGGATTGGTAAAGGGGAAAACTTAAAAGACGCTTGTAAGCCAGATGCATTTGTTGGTTCGATCACTCGTTCCGGTTTTTGACATGGGAACTGATATTGCGCGGCGATTGTATCTTTCTAGTATGTTTGATGATTGAGTGAATCTTATGGCCGAAGAAACGATCGGATGATGGATGCCGGATGGTATGCAGCTGACTGTAATGTCGATGTTTTTTTACCTCTGCTTCAAAGTTAATGCTCGTTTATGTCTTTGTGAATCAGCTTCGACGAATATTAAGAAGCTATACCCAGATACTTCCGGTCAATGGCTAGTGAATCAAGGAAAAGGAAGAGCCCAGAAAGGGAATCGATGCCGTTTGGTGATGATAGCGGGAAGCCACGGATTTTGCTTGCGGCTTGCGGGTGTGTGGCGGCTGTACAGTTCGGGCATATCTGCAAGTGTTTCTCTGAATGGGCAGAAGTAAAAGCTGTCGCCACTGATGATGCCTTGTCTTTCGTAGATAGGGCAACAATTCCTAAAGATGTAGTTCTTTACACAGATGAGGATGACTGGAGAAGTTGGGGAACAGCAGCTGATGGTATCCTCCACATCCAACTCCGTCGATGGGCTGAAATTCTGGTTATCGCTCCTGTATCAGCAAATACATTGGCCAAGGTAAATTATCCACACAATTTTGAGATATTAGAGCGTGGAAATGGATGGTTTTATGGAGGCCAGATGATGTTGATTAGAAGTTCATTACATACATTATTAACCTAGAGCTTCAACTTCTTTCTCGTCTTTGCTTTTAGTTTTAGGGAATATCACAGGAAGTTGGTAACATTTGTGTTCTGTCCAATCCAGGCCTTGAAACAAAAGTCAGGTTTTACTATAAGCTTCCTAGCCCGAAAAAGTGGACTAAACTTGGTAACTGTAGTTGGAGTCATATATTAAGCAGGGATCTTTCTGGTTGTAAATCAGCCTTTTCCTTGCTTTTCGACTAGATTTATCACCAGAATATTGGTGTTGATCTATGCCTGTAAGTGTAACATCTAAACAAATATTTTAAAGCTTTCAGATATACTATGTTAATCTTCTAAGAAGGTTCGCTAGTCGTCCCAGTGTACTTCTCAAAAATGACCAGTGCAGCTGGAAAATTCTCTCTGCTCTTTTATAAAAGTTGTGTTGTTGTTTAATCCTTTAGTGAATGATGTAGCTTGGTCATCTTCACCTCCTTACTGTCTAATAATGCAATAGATGGTAAGATTGCATTCTAAATAGATTAATTAAAGAATGTGGCAAATTCCTTGTTAGTGTCTAATAATGCCATGGATGGTAATGTTCACATCATTTGTTTAACCTATTTAGTATACCAGTCTCATCTTTAGCATTACTCAAAAGTATCTCTAGAGCCACTGGAGAAGTTGCTAAAATTTCTGTTCTGTTCCCTAAGTTGTTCGTCTAGGACGGAGCACTGTATTGTTATGAAACTGAAGCAGGACATAATCAACGTGCACGCCTAGAAAAGTGCTTAACCATATGAACGGAATGAGTTCATCTTTACCAAAAGATATATGCTTATTGAAAGGTTTCTTTTTAAAGCCAAGTTTTATGAATTGGGATGCGCTACACTCTTCCACTGCATAATGTCAAATGGTAAGTTGGTCTGAGAAATACAAGTGTTATTATGATGAATCTAGCATGGTAAGTTGGTCTGAGCAATACAAGTGTTATGATGATGAATCTAGCAGAATGAATGGCTTTTTTTGCCCTTTCCTTTGGATCTTACTTCTTCTGATTTTTATTTCCTAGACAGTTGACGGCCATCCTCTTGTAGATTGCAGGTGGTTTGTGTGACAATTTGCTGACTTGCATTGTCAGAGCATGGGACTACAGCAAACCAGTTTTCGTCGCTCCTTCAATGAATTTTTTCCTGTGGAGAAGTCCCTTCACCGACAATGTTCTTATGTCTCTTAAGGAGCTTGGGATTGCTCTCATTACACCAGCCTCTAAGTCGACGGCAGATGATGGAGACCATGGAAATGGCACCCTGGCCGACCCAGTGAATATATACGGAACTGTCAGACTCTCCTACGAGTCTCGTCGTCGGTCTGGTGGCAGTGATGGCTAGCAGGAATGCGTGAATGCAACTGAAGAAACTCGAGACTCGATTAGTTCTGTATGGCTACTGTGCTACTCTAGTTATTGTTGCTCATGTTTTTGGGCGATTAGAGTACTGTTCCTGTACATACAATAATAATACTCCATCTCACATGTTGACGCCGGAAATGAACCTCGATAATCCCTTCTTTTGGCTGGGGTTTTAATTCCAGATTAGTAGTGTCAATAACCACAGGATTACATTCAAAAGACGGTTCATATTTTGTAAGACTCTGCTGCACAATGAACAGTCGGCATTGTAAATGCTGCTATTTTTTTTTTTGCAGGCCTTTGGGTTTGGAAGGTAATAAGAGGGACGAACAGGCTGTTTTTGCTTTTTTTTTTTTGTTATAATTCATGGGCATGGGATGAGAGACTTGGCTACCAACGTATTCATGAAACAAACCTGCAAGCTTAGTAAGATTGGAACTAATTTCCTAAACCGGAAATCCCTAATTCCCCCCAACCAAATGCACCAATCCCAAAAGGCTTATATAAACGGTTGTTTTACTTAGTGCTGGCGGGGAGTAAGTGATTCAGCGTCTCCAAAGCAAAAAGCCCAATGAAGATAGAATCCGCCCCCTGTCCTTCTTATCATCGCAACTACAGGTCGCGAACCAAATTCTGACCGCGGAGCCTGTTCCGATAGCCGAATTCGTCTTGTCCATGTCGTGTTTTCTCCGGCACGGATCCTCTTTCGTCCGGATCCTCGACTAAGGCGGGGAGTCGCGGGTTCGCGCGCATTCCGACGAGATCTTTTGGGCTTTGACGGGTGATCTTGCGAGGGATGCTGTCGAAGGAAAAGTTGCGACTTTGCTTCTTTGAGGACCCACTTCGAGCAGCTGCCGATTGAGGTTTTCTCTGGCGGTTGTATGCTGCGGCATCAAGGTTGTTCCGGGGTTTTGCGGAGGTGCCTGGACTTTCGTTCTTTGCAGATGAAGTGTTCGACGAAATGCCCGTGAAGGCTGACTGCCATAGCTTGCTCCAGTCTTGAACTGGTGACGACGAACGACGATTGCGGGGATTCAGTTGGGTCGGTGTTTTTCTTAAGTTGAAACCTTGAATGGAAGCCAAATTCGTTTGTTTGCAAAGACGGGCAATTGCGAAATGCTTTTCTCAAGAGTTTCTCGCCTCCTCCTTCACAAATCCAATGACCAAATCCCAGTCTCTTTGTTTCGTCACCTAAAGACCCTCCCTTCAGCTTCCTCCTTCGATGAATCTCCTCTGCAGACCCGCAAGAAAGATGACTACTTTGCAGTTGTCCAGCACATTTCCAACATTGTTCGCCACGACTACTACATGGAGCGGACTCTCAACAAAATGCGCGTTTCCCTAAACTCCGACCTTGTCTACCGTGTCCTTCGTGCCTGCTTCCGCTGCGGCACCGAGTCGTTACGGTTCTTCAACTGGGCTCGCACCTGCCAGCCTGCTTCCTATGCCCCCACTTCAGTTGAATATGAAGAGATTGTCATGATCTTGGCTCGAACCAAGAAGTATGAGTCCATGTGGAAGATCATCCACCAAATGAAAAGTCAGCATCTGGGTCTTTCTCCAAAAACTGCGTGTTTCATCATTGAGGAGTTTGGTAAGCATGGGCTTATTGATCAGGCGATCGAGATCTTCAATAAGTTGAAGCACTTTGATTGTGAGCAGAACGTCGCTGTTTACAATTCTTTGCTGTTTGCTCTTTGCGAAGTTAAGATGTTTCACGGGGCTTATGCTCTGATCAGGCGGATGATCAGAAAAGGAGAGGTTCCGGATAAGAGAACCTTCGCAATCCTTGTTAATGGCTGGTGCTCTGCTGGTAAAATGAGGGAGGCACAGGACTTTTTAGAGGAGATGAGTAGAAAAGGGTTTAATCCTCCAGTGAGGGGTCGTGATCTTTTGATTGAAGGGCTGTTGAACGCAGGTTATTTGGAGTCTGCTAAGGGAATGGTGAGGAAGATGACTAAGGAAGGGTTTGTGCCTGATGTTGGGACCTTTAATTCTTTGATGGAAGCCATTGTGAAATCTGGGGAGCTTGATTTTTGTCTTAGTCTTTATCATAGCGTATGCAAACTAGGACTATGTCCTGGCATCGGTACTTACAAACTTTTGATACCACCTGTTTCTAAGGCAGGAATGATTGATGAGGCTTTCAGGCTTCTGCATAAATCGATTGAGGATGGACATAAGCCTTTTCCTAGTCTATATGCACCTATAATAAAAGGGATGTGCAGGAGGGGACAGTTTGATGATGCAATTAGTTTCTTCAGCGAAATGAAACTTAAGGGGCATCCACCTAATCGGCCAGTTTATACAATGTTGATAACCATGTGTGGACGAGGAGGTAGGTATGTAGAGGCTGCTAATTATCTGGCGGAGATGACTGAGTTTGGCTTTACGCCCATTTCCCGGTGCTTTGACATGGTTACTGATGGCTTGAGGAGTTGTGGGAAGCACGATCTAGCTGAAAAGATGATGCAGTTGGAGGTCTCCCTACAGTGATTCATGATGGCTATTTTAATTTTGAAAGGTATCATCGTTGTCATTTAAGACGTGGTGTCAGCTGTAACAGTCATATATTCACTTGGATTGAATCTTCAACCTGACGATCATGAAGTCCAGAATTTACAGATTCGTACCCTGATGTTATGTCCATCAATGTTTCTCCTTAAGATTTCTTTTCCACACATTTGCTGGCTTGACAATCTGGGTGCCCTCGAATCAAGCAAGGACTGATCGAGGAGGATTTTAGAGGCTTTGTCCCACTTTCAAGACATCCAGTTTGTTGGGCAGTGACTATCGCTAGGGTATCATTTATGAAAAAGGTTTGAGAGTAGAAAGCCCATTGGAGAAGCTTGAATTGGATGTGCTGAAACAAGCAAAATTGGATGAACATGGTTTGGCATAAGCGCAGTATGACTTGCTTCTTTTTGGAATTTCATTCTAGCTGTTGTTGGACACCTAGTGACTATTTCAGTTTTGCCTCAGTAGATTTGATCTTTAAGTTTTTTGGCTCTGTCTCAATGGAGTCAGTGTTTACAGAGCCTCTAAATTCTGGTGATAAGACCTCGGAGTAGCCATTATGTATCTATGATGCGAGGGTTTCTATCTTTTGGGTTGAAGCTGCAAAAGAAAGCAGAAGACGCTATAGCTTTGGGTTGAATTTTTGAAGGAAGATAATCCTCATGGTCGTTTCATGTGGTGATCAAAGGAAGCTGACCATCGTCGATGATTACGTAATTGAGAAGAGTAATTTCAGCATACAGTTCCGGTTTCGAATTGGGATATTGGACAGGCCAATTCTACCCTCTCTCCTGCTTGTGCTGCAATAACATTATTGAATTTTCATCTTAATGTGGAAGCTCTGCAAAATCCCGTTAGGATCAGAAACGGGAAACTTTTTGTGGACAGTTCCGGGAAAATCAGAGTTTTGTAGTTAATGCACTGCGCAATGTCAATGCTCGGTTATATGCAGATCGATGGTCTTGTATTTCCAGAAACTGTTCTTGAGTCAGGAACACTGCCCAAGAGACATGGCCAACTAGAAAAACAAAAAGGAGAAGAAAATCTTCGGGGTTTCTGTTCAGATTTGAAAACAAGAAAGAACGAACGCATAGAATATACTTTCACCTACATTGCAATATTAAGTAGTGGGAGACAGTATTATACATTTAGAAAGAAGCACACCAGCATGGGGACCAGATTTATACATCGTAACCGACATTGCAAACAAGAAGACCAGAGACTTCATCTGAAGAATCCAGACACATAACAAATTGAAATCTCAGATGGACCAAACTAGATTGCCAAAGATAGCAGTTGCCCTAAATGATGTCCTTTGGCATTGTTGTGGGTCACCCTGCCTTCTCATCATAACCATCATCACATGCACTGCATCTGTGCCTTCTGATCCTCTCACAACCCATCAGGACTGGGGTCACAAACCCCAGATGAATCAAGTTCTGATCCAAAAGCTGACTCAGGGAAGTTTCTCTTAGTCTGCTTAGAAAGTGAAGAACTTGAAGGGCTTTTGAGTGCCTTTTTGTAGGTGTTTGTATTGGTAGGATCTTCTCAGCATATGCTTCAAAGGAACAACTTTTTCTCCTCCACTTTGTATTAGTCACCAACATCTTAGAAATCACAAGGAATCTTCTGTGACTTCACTCTCTCTCTCTCTCTCTGTCTCTCCCTTTTTTTTTTCCTGAAATGGCACACAAAGATAGTTGCTGCACACATCAGACTGATGATTACATCGGCAAGCAATTCAAGGGCACAAAAATATCTTATATTCTAGTCCTAGTCGATAAAGCATCAGGTTCTTCGCTAGTCTGATCAATGGATGCAAAGGGGCATAAGGGCATATTCCGAATTCCAGGACTCTTAAGTTGTTCTGTGTTTGATTTCGGCCAATAATTTAGACTTCATTCTTTGTGGAGAATGGATTTTGGGGAAGTCAGATGTTGCTTTCTTATGAAGCATTTCCAAATCATCTCCTGCTCAACACTGTAGAGTGCCTAACAGGGTACAAAAATCTGGTGCATCAACACACCAAGAGCGTGAATAAATCATCTAAGCTTGTGGATCCTGTGTCTGATCACTCTGGAGGCAAGTAAGCTGTCCACAAATGCGAAGTCTCTCTTTTCAGCTGAAACCCAATGGGGAAATACTCAGTTACACATCAGTCCTCCATCACATGATGATCAGATCCAATCATGAGGAGTCAAAGCTTTGACAGCACCCAAGGAACTAGAAAACATGAAAAGTCAGCTCTCCCAGGCCATTTTTCTAGTGATAGACCATGTGGAAGATTTTATCTCATGCATCTACTGCACCACCACTTCTTATTAAAAAAAAAAATATCTACTGCACCACTTGTGTGAGGAAACGTGCCAATAACTTTTCCTAAAAACCGATTTTGTGCGGGACAATTGGCTTGCTTTTCGTGTGTCATAAAGCATGATACGTCAAGTGTATGGATATTTTTCTCATGGTCACGACAACAGAGGACGGAATTTGACGACCCGGTAAAGAGATTTCAAGCAAATTCGAGACGGAAACAGAAATTAAGTAGATGATTCGATACACTAATGAATGATCAATATAATTAGATGGACTACCATGACAGTTTCTTGTGTTCAACCCCTACCACAAATGATTTCCTTTTCATTTTGAGCCAAACGTTATCGACTACCGACCGTACTCGCTTAAACTTAACATATTTTTTAACCATCTCATTCATGGAATTGTTACGTCACAACATTCGCATTCAATCTAATCCAACAACTTACATACACCTCCAAGAGACTTACACGACCATTTCAATTCCTCGATTTTCATTCTTATTTCTAACTTTGATATTTCGATTGTTTCATTTTACTTGATCGAATGGACGCCCCCACGTAGCCCCATTCCAAAATCAGATGAAATAAATTATGTCATCGGTCAATACAATTACCGGGCAACGTGGCTTTTCGTCCATCTGAGCCGTCGATGACGCGGATCTCATCTCATCTCGTGTTTGGGGTCCTGGTCCTCGTCATCAACGGTGGTGATGGAGACGCCGCAATGGACCCGGATCCAGGCAAAAACATTCCCCCAAGAGAAATGAGCAACCGACTCACGCCGTCGTCGTTAGCTTTAAAAGCGCACCCCGGTACTTCTTTTTCCCGCTTCCTTTCAAAAAGAAAAACCAGAAACAGCCCTAAACGCCGCCGGAGCTCTCCTCGCCGCCGCCGCCGCTCCGTCGCCGGGAGCTCTCCGCCGTCTCCTCCGGTAGGCTCTCTCTCTCCCCCCCCCCCCCCCCGCGAACCATCTCCCGTTATCACGCGCGTGTTGTTCCCCGTTCGCCCGCCCGACGAGAATCATCTGTCAGCGTGCGCGCCTGTCGATGGCCGCTGCGCTTCCGGCGAGTCCTCGCGTGTTTTTCTTTGTGCGCGGGCGGGGATGTGCCGTCGGCCGTCTCGTTGCCTGAGGGAAACGGAGACGAAGGAAGCGACGATCGAGCTGGGTTCCTGGACTTGGAAACGTCGCTCCCGTGCGCGTTTTGATTTTGATAGGAGCGCGACGCGCGCTCCGGCGTGGGTGGAGAAACGTCCCGAAATGATGATGATCCGTCGTGGTCGTCTCGCTTTCGGTTTGTTGCGGATCGAACTTCGAATGTTTCGCGAAGACTTCGTTTCCATTTCGGATTCTTGATGATGTCCGGTTGATTCCGTTCCGAATCGGTTCTCGGATCACCTTGTGTGTGTCGGGGTATTGATCTCGGACTTTGGAAATTGGTGCGAGTGTTTTGTGCGTGCATCCTGGTTGAGTACTCCTTTGGGCTGGAGTACTCTATTCGTGAGGGTTTTTATAGGAGAGTGAATATTGATGCAGAGACATGTCTGGCTTTATGGCCTAAAACTAACAGAGGAGTCGGTGCTAATAAACACAGAAAATGTCATAATTTGCTATTTTTGACTTTGAAGCTCATAGCAACATAGTGATTACGGCTTGTTTACTTTGACCGAATGATTTCCAAGGGAGGCCCAAATGGCTTCTATTATCCCCTTTTCATCAGTTGAAATCGGGTGCCCGTGATAGATTAATCCTTGTCTCGTTGTTTGTGATGCGAGGTCTGTTTCAGAAGTTATGTTTGCTTATAATTACCTTTTTTCTTTTTAGAAGCAGGTCTGGGGAGTATCAGGAACCTGTTATTGGACTTGTTGCAAAGAGTATCACTGAGAAACCCAATACTTCAGGTAGATGGCTAGTCACTCGGGGACTCAGAAGGGTCCAGCGACGCAATTGGTGCCAATTGCTGCTTCGAGGAAACCACGAATTCTGGTTGCTGCTTGTGGATGTGTGGGGGCTGCAAAATTTGGGCAAATCTGCCGGTCTTTTACTGATTGGGCAGAGGTGAAAGCCGTTGCCACAAGGGCTGGTCTGTTCTTCATCAATAGAGCAACAATTCCTAGTGCTGTAAATCTCTACACCGACAAAGATGAATTGTCAAGTTGGAGCAAACTAGGCGATCCCATCCTCCACGTCGAACTCCGTCAATGGGCTGACATACTGCTTATTGCTCCACTATCAGCAAATACGCTCGCCAAGGTATTGTCTCTTAGAATATTGAAGTATTCTGAGCGTGGAACTGATGAAGTTTTATGCGGAGAGTACTTGTTTTTGTTCAATATATAGTGCTTGTTGTCTTTTTGTTCTCCCCTTTGGTTTTAGATTAGATAATTTGGAGTTGATAGTTTTGTCTAATCTAGGGCATAGTTAGACAAGCAGAATATCAAAGGAAAGAAGAGTTTATTCTAAGCTTTGTACCTGGGAAACGTGGGCAAAACTTTGTCCTTATGGTTGATTTTACTATATCTTCCTGGTCTTTCTAAAGCATGTTTTGCTCAAGTAGAATCTCAGGAGCATGTATATCTGGTGTGCTGCATCTTCATCTTGGTATTGAAACTTTCAAAAGAATTAAATTCCTAACTCTGTGAAACTTTAGAAATAACATCATAGTCTTCTCTTTGATACTCCACGAGCTCATGGTAGAATACTCTTCTAAAATATGTCCTGTAGAACCAAAATATCGTGTCGCTGTTTATGGAAAAGCTATGTTATTCTTGGTCAGTTCAGTCATCTTATTTCAGATTTTATACAGCCACTAAGAGAGCTCTTCTTTATGTGTTTCTGTTCTGTTCTCGGTCCATTTTTTTAAACTAGAAAAGGCCAATGTTTTTGTGACGCAAGACAGAATACCTAGTCTATTTCCACGTCTAGAGCTCTCGAATATATGAATAGAATGCGTTCATCTGTACCAGTCGTGAATGATTCATATTCCTGTATAGTTGTTTTTAGAAGACACTCTGGTTTTGCAGATCCATAATGTGCACCATTCTTCTATCTAAAAATTATATAACAAATTTGGCGTGAGGTTATTCATAGGTTTTTATGATGAATTGTGCAGTATGAAAGGCTTTTCTTAAGACTTAACTTAACTTTGCTTTCTACTTTTCTGTTCTATTTCTGACAAATGCTTTGTTGTAGATTGCGGGGGGTTTGTGCGATAATTTGCTGACTTGCATAGTCCGAGCGTGGGATTACACCAAACCGTTTTTTGTTGCACCTTCCATGAATGCCTTTCTGTGGAGAAATCCTTTCACAGAACGTCATCTTATGTCACTCGACGAGCTTGGGATTGCTCTCATTCCACCAATCTCAACGAGTCATATGGGAGATCATCAAACCGGCGCTATGGCTCCGCTCTCCACAATTGAGTCAGCTATCAAAGTTTACCATGAGACACGGCTTCTGCTTGCTGGCGGTAATGCCCAGCAGTAAGTGTGAATATCCATAAACATTTGGAGACTTGACTGCTATGGCCATTATGCTGATTGTTGCCTCTGTTCTTTTTGGGGACCGGGTTACTCTTTTCGTACATAAAATGGTTCGACTGGCGTGTTGATACTAAACAGTACCTTCATAAATCCCTCTTTACTGGGTAAAGATACTCGAATGTATACAGTACAGTTCCTCTACTGCTTCTGTATTTCTGTCTGGCTGTTGGATGACAAGCAATTTAAGGATCCCACTCATATTGGTAAAGACAGCTGACAAAGAATTTGGTTATCCAGGGAAGCCTTGTAACTAGACTTGGCTAGAAACCTTGTAGCTCGACTTTTCATCTCCATCTGATCGAGTTTCACATTTCAATTTTGAGCTCTGCTTGTCAGAATGCTGATCGTTGATTCCGACTTTTCTGAAATGCCGGTACTACTCTGAATTCATGTTGTGTTTGAATTTGAACTCAAGCCGCTTGGACTCGTGCTTAACCCGATCAAATTTGACTTGAACTCGACTAGGATTGAAGGACAGTGCCTTTGGAATCCATTCCGGCATGGCTCTACGGTTGAGCACTTGAGCAGGGATAGGAAGTGGCCGCAACAGGACCCGGCTGCATCTATCCTCATCTCTTAGGCCAAAATCGAGGTACCGAGGATGTAAATATAATGCCCCCTTTGCCCGAGCCGCGAAAGAACGATCTTTTCGTCCTCTGTCAGGTGCCCTAGCACCCTGGAGCGTCCCACATCAGGGACGGCACGGAACGTATCGACCATTTCCCTTGTTGATCCCACTAGCCAAAACAAGATCGAGCGTGCTTTTATATCCGAGTGCTACGATCTCTGCATCAGTCCGGATGCTGCTTCACCGTCTTCACCTAATAAGAAAGAACCGCCACCATCGCAATGTCGAAGCACCTTCTTCGAATCGTCTTGATGTAGTAGTCAGACAATCTTCGTTTTCGTCACTTCTGTCGCCTGAAAGTCTGTAAAGGCAAGATGAGGTCACGTAACTGAGCTAAGATATAGACTCTTCGGGAATGTGGTTTGCACCATCGACGCCATCCGCACATAGAGTCGATGGCTACATTCGACGGCGGCAAATGTTCTTACATGCGCGGCCAAGCTCCCTTCATTGTCTCTCTCTCTCTCTAATATGCGGGCTGCTACAGGAACCACTACAAAAATATCTTTCAAAGCTATATAGTATGAATCAAATTTGCCTCCACGGGGGTAATTTGCCAAAATTCAGGATGAAATTTATGATCTATGGTCGACGTCATCTGCTTCAATCGTATACAGTCTAAGATTTCATTTCCCAGCATCAGCCTTAAATTTACTATTAGTCCGATTAGATTCCGATCCCATACTCAACCAAAAAAGCAAAAAAAAAAAAAAAGAGACAGCAACAAAAAAGAGATTCCCTCGAAATACTTTTCGCCAAAAAAAAAAGAAGAAATTTTACTTTTTTTTTTTGCCTCACCTGCCTGTGATCGGCCATGGCCGCTCCACACAAAGGAATCAAATTAAAGCACTAAAAATTCTGACCGAACTCTTTTCTAGCCGTTAACCGCCGCAGCCCGTTCAAATTCAAAACCCACCCCAGAGAGAGAGACACACACACGCCACCTTCAACTTTCAATCTGCATCTCGTCGCACTCTCACGCTCGCGCTCTCCCCGATTCCTCTCCGCCGGCGACTCCGATGGGCGTGAAGATGCACGAAGCGCTCCAGCCTCCGCCCGCCGGACCCGGACCCGGACCCGGAGACGACGGGCTCCGGCACAAGCCCGGCGGCCGGAAGCCTCTCCAGCCGAGGAACTCCTCCCCGGCCGCTCTTCCCTCCTGCGGCGGCGACCACCACCCGAAGCCGAAGCCCGAGAGGATCGGGATCTCGCCGGTACTCCTCGAGTCGGACAAGGAGAACCGCCCCTATCCTCCTCCTCCGCCGCCGCCCTCCTCCCGCGCCGCCGCGGCTCCTCCTCCTCCTCCTCCTCCTCCTCCTCCGCCGGCGTTGGCGGTGGAGCAGGAGCTGGACGCGTCGCTCGCGGAGGAGCTGGTCGCGGTGAGGAAGAAGCTGGAGAGGCTGAGGGCGGACGGGGAGAGGACGGAGGCGGTGCTGAAGGAGAGGGACGGGTTCCTGTCGACCAAGGCGAGGGAGGTGGAGGAGCGCGGGGATGTCCAGAAGCTGCTCGAGATCGAGGTGGATCGGCTTTACCGGTTGAAGCAGCTCAAGCTCTCGCTCGCGGTAAGCGCACTTCGGGGACCGATCGTGTCGACGACCATTTCTTGATCTTGATTTTCGAGAAAGCCTCAATGGTTTTTTTTTTTTTTTTGTGTTTCTTCCTTGCTGAATCCAGAGGGTGTCGCCGATTCGATCGCTGAGAGAGAGGTCTCACATCAATCAGGTACGCACGAACTCCCCATTTCCTTCCCATTGCGCGGGCCGCGATCTGGTTCGTTCGAGACAAACCCGAACCAAATCCAAAGTTTGTTCGAACCGAACCGAACCGAACCGAATGTCGTTTGACAGCTCGGTCGATTGAGCAGTTTTTTGACTCGCGCCTAGTTGCATCTTCTCTTGTGTTGATTAGGTTGGCTGCCTTCTTTTCCTTTCGACAGTGCTGATGATTGATCTATTTTCTTCTGGACGATTTCTTTTCAGGAATCGAGATCGGAGAACAGAGAGGAGTCGGTGGGGGAGTGCGAAGCGCCGAGCCCGAGCTCCGTTTCTTCGAAATTGAGTGCAGATGAGGATTGATTCGATACGGGTTTTCTCTTGTATTCGGGTTTTGATTCGAAATTTGTTTGTGACTTCACTTTTCCTCGTTGAAGTACGCGCCGCTCCACGGGGATTCGGCCGATTGCGAATTTTGGAGTCGGCATTCTGGGAGGACATGGTCCCCGTGTCATCGACACCACCCCGATGGTGCTTCCCTAGAGCCTTCTCCTACGAGGGATCGGGTTCGGCACTATCGTTTCGTTCGAGTTCTGTTTTTGCCGCCGTGGCTTGTGAGTTCTTTACTGTAAACATCCTTTAGTCAGTTTCAATCCATCATCCTTCGAGGGATCATTTTCCCTTGAATCCTTAAAGATGGCTCTATACAGCAAGATGAGTTCCTTCGAGCGGGTTTGGTTTTTGCCTCTCTTTGTCTCGATGATCCATGTTCCAATTCCGTGCATCATAACCTTGCAACAATTGGTTTTCTTCCCAGTGAGAAACAGGGAAACTCAAAGACAAAAAGTTCATCCCAGATGGTTCTAAAATCATGGCAAGTTTTTGAGCTTGAACATGTTCTCACTTGTTTCTGATTTACAGTCGGGGCGGACTTTGTGTAGCAAAATCCAAGTTAGGGGTATGCTCACACCCTGCTGTGTCGTTTCCCTTTCCCGGCTTTCATCCTTCGCACCATGCTGCAATTACCCAGAGATTTTTTTTTACCATGTTTGCAATTACCGGAATTGTATAGGTACTGACCATGGCCGTAGCTTGAAAGCGCACCGTGCAATATGCGGTGAACATCTTACTAGCATAGGTTGGAACTTGGATGGCGTCGTTGCACCGCTTGGGCGATTGCCGACTCTCTTGCTGGCGATGCATCAAGCAGGGTGCACAGTTCATGATAATACTCGGGGATAAGCGGAGCGTACCCAATTGCATCGACGAGTGAAATAATGTGGTACCGGTTAATAATCCACGCATAGCCACCCCTAAACTCGCGACTGCAAATATTAGTCTTCTCCGCGAGGCGAATGGGAAGAGATCGCTTCCAGATTAAAGTAGGTATTTAATCTTTCATTTGGATAACCGAAACAGGCGGTGCTTGACACACATTACCAACTTGCAAGTGCAACAGAACTCATTAAGACAGATAATTCAACTCCTCGATGAACCAGTCGACGAATTCGAAACACTGCCCTTATCTCCGATTTGTACAGCGGAACGCCAGCAGAGGATTAGCATGGCATTAACAGGACAAACTCTAATGCACGATAACTAACATGCCAGTAAAGCTAATGACTTCATGTTCCCTATGGGCGGACTTGTGACAATTTTACCACGCAAAATAACAAAGACAAGCTACTTAAATTCTCTCACTATATAGCACAGGTACGAAACAGACCACATCCTTTAAAACCAGCACATGACCTGTTTGAAACAGCCAACTCATTTTAAAAATCTAACATGCAAAACAGCAATTTCCACGATGGCCACAACCATACATACGTGATGATTGTGACAGAGAAAAGAAAAGTCATGCACGGCAAGCGGTAGGATTCACCTCAGAAACTCGTATGAAGGGCAAGCAAGCATGCTGATTGACTTTTACCCCAGTGAGCACGTTTAACAATAACCAGCACCACGGAATTCATACAACATCAAGATCTCGATTAATATGAAAAGACTTCCAAGAGAAATTGATTAACGGAGTTATTTAAGATACAAACCAAGAAAAGCAGTTCGATGAAAAATAGATCGAAAGTCATTTAGAGAGTGGGGGGAGAATTAGCTCTAGCTACTACCTCTAATTAAAACAGAAAACTCTATCACCCAAGATAGGCCATGTCACCCTTACCACACTCAACCAATGTGGTTGAGATCCCCTGAACAAGAATTGAGGCCTCTTAAGGAGCACACTGCACCTATTGTTGAGCTATGAAAGCCTACATTAAACATGACCTATGGATTCTGCAGAGCGTGCATCCGCAGACAACCTATATTCTACAGAAGAGAACAAATGGGAGGCTTACAAACACCAAATCAATGATAATGTACCAGACATGTGTTGGTGCTTGTCATCAGGACATCAGCCACAACTGGATAATGCCCCCAGCTAATCTTCCAGCAACAAACGAATACACGATGACAGTCCCCTGAAATTAAAGATAACAACCCATACCACAAATGATCAGCAGCTGTTCCATCTGAATGGCTGGATTGCGCAAATCAGCAGAACTTCCAGTGGTTGTTACAATTTACACAAGTCACAAAAGTCGTCATAGGCTCATCTGCACTCCTAGTTTGCAATTGATAATAAGTAGTCTTCCGCTGGCCACAGCGACCACACTTGAACTGGTCAGTTGTGGCTTTTGGCGGGCCACCGCGTTCACAGTCGAACAAAGCTTTCTCTTTAATTTGGTGATTCTCACGCTGCCTTTGATCACTGGCCATTTCATCTGGGGTCATTGTGATGAGCCTCTCTGGTTTAACCTCCCCAAGAAGAACTTTCCTTCTTAGGTCCGGATTGTTTGGGTCCTTGATGTTGAACATGATGGATCGATATTTGAATTTTTGGGTTCCATTGGACCGACCTAATTTCTCAAACATGACAGATTCAACGGTGACAGCTACTCGGATTGGATCACATGCATTTACTTCGTCCTTAATATCATCATCAGCCTCACTAGCAACCTTAGACAGTGCCTCAACAAGTAGTTCCCTAACTTTGTCACGGATAGAATCATTGCACTTGACCAATGCTGTCAACTTTGGAGGAGCATTAGACCCGGCTAATGGTTTGTTAATATTCAATGGCTGTTTCTCCTCTTTGGATATCCGCTCAACTTTGAAACCCCCTTCTCTGTCATTCTTCTCAGACATTAGGGTATGTGTGTCTACAGCATTTTTCTCAACTTTGGTCGTTTGAGAACTTGAAACACTACCCAACTTGGCCGAATCACCTTTGTAAATTTTCTCAACTTTCACAGTTTCGACATGTGAAAATTTATCAACCTTTACTGCACCTGCCTTCTGCCCCTTCTCAACTTTGATACTATCTGCTTTCTCATTTTTCTGCAACAATTTATCATCACTGCCGGACTTCTTTTTATTTTTGGCTGTCTCATCAATGATTATCTTCTTCCAAATCTCAAGCACATCTGCAGCCATTGTTTTAATTGTTTCTGTAGGATGTTTTGTTAGGTGCCTAAGCCGTTTCCCAACCTGAAAGGTATTGCCATCAAAGCATTCATGTGAGGATAACAAGAGAATTTATGCAAGTTTCTCAAATAAGTGAAAACAAACTAGAAATCAAGTTCACCAGTGGATTCCTCCACCATGAATGCATAAAACAACTAAGTAATAGGTTTTGGAGTCATAACAAAGCAGGAAAGAACAGGTATGTCAGACAAGGACAACAAACTAAAAGCAAGTCCAGCACTAAGATAAGAAACCCATGATACCAATATTTTTCATGATCTTTTAATAGGTATTTTACATGTGAAATTGTCGCATCCAATAGTCTCTTCAGGCCTATTATTATCCCCCCCAGGCAAAAGCAATTTTTTTGATTTTGCTGTAAAATGAATATGCTACAAGTCATGCTCTACTGGGCCCATGTATACCCAAAAGAACAGTGTCAGACCACTGAAAACCTGAAATTTCGTTACAGAGAACCATCATCACTAAAACCCCAAAAGAAAACAATTAATAGAAAGGATATGCAAATTGAATCAAGGAGGTTTGAGATGTTCACCACATTCTAGAAAGTACAGCTACAACTAGCTTTTACTCTATACCACCACAAGATTTATAAATATGTGCACTGTGGCTGCATCAGCCATCACGTGACAGCATAGCATCGCTGCCTCCTTGGCCGTAACTACGGTCCAGAAAGCTGTTACAGCCAGTTAACCCCCCCCCCCCAAAGAAAAAAAAACAAAAGAAAAAGAAAAAAGAAATTGTAAATATTGGCTCTCCTTCTGGACTCTTACGACAAAATCCTCTCCAGCTGTAATTCTGCAAGAGAGCAAGTACGCATCCATGATCGAATGGCCTCTCTGCTCTCACTCCCCTAATTCTTTAAAAGAATCAGAGGATTGACCTAGAGGCAGTCCCCTCTTACCAAATTTAAGAGACCTCATGTGCAGTGTGACTGCATCAACCATCACATGACAGCATCGCTGCCTTGGCTGTAATGGCCTTAATTACGGTCTAGAAAGCTATTACAGCTTCAAAACCTCTCCCCCCCCCCCCCAAAAGAAAACTGTGGAGTCGTTGCACCTATCAAATGACCTTCATCCCAGACAACCATCTATTGTTTGGCACTTCCGTAACGGCTAAAGTTCCAACAATCAAGACAAACTAATATCACTCCTTATAGTATTGAATCCTTGACCTCAGCATAGTTTCTTAATAACTGCCAAAATATTCCCTTCTTTTGACAACTAAAAAACTTTATCCACCTACGACAGATGGCTATACGATATAGTAGAGCATGTGCTCCTATATGTTTGGTGCGGAACACCTCTCTCTTTTAGGTGCCTCATGCACGCATGCAATTTCCTGTGGATTGTTCCTTCTCTTGACAACCATGACCATCCGCATCTAAAAGCACCAAAATGGCCCAGCATTTTACTAAAAAGTACCATCAGCAAGGTAGCTACTAGATATGGGAGAAAAGAGAGAGAGGCACGGCCTGGAAGAAATAGTCAACTGCCAACAATTGCTACGGCATTGCTAGATTTACTTATCCAACAAATACCCGCACACTGAATACACATAATAAAAAATAATGTCTTTAGAACAAGCCAAATAGAGAGGCCAATAGAAAGAGCAAAAAATGATTTTTCTTGCTCTGCCTTATCCATAAGAACAGCACAATTAGCAAAGAACTCGATTCCAAGATTGATAGATCAACGCCAACACTCAAGCTGCATCACTCAAATCAAGGAGGGTCGTCCCCTTCTAATTCTAATGTCTACCAAGCAAAAATCATAACCCTCTAATTCCTCAAATTGCATTCTCAAGGACTCAAAATCCCAACTTTCTCTACTCTACTCTTCAACCCAATTCTGCCATTCAAAGAAAATTTACCTGGGTGGCCACGAGAGCGTCGTACGAAACCGGGAAGCTCTTGAGCCGTTTCAGAGAGTCCACGCACCGGGAAACCTCGGGGCCATTCGACGGCACCCCGTCGCCCGCCGCCGCGTCGGCGGCCTTCTTCGCCCTCTCGAAGAGCTCCACCAGCTCTCTATCCATCGAATTCGCGACCTAGCACCACATCGCCCGACCCAGAAATCGACCGAACAAGAAAGACAAAAGGAGCCCACATCAATCACCAACCGCGCGCACCACCCAAGACAAAGCGAGAGAAAAACCAAGAAACTCCGACGGCGGTCCGTGCAAGAACCGGCCGGAACGGAGAGAGATCTGGGGAAATTTACCGGAGGGCAGAGCTACGGCGTCGGAGGAAGGTGTCAATCGCTTTGGAATACTCTTCAAGGTTTGCTGCCTTGTCCGCCGATCGATCTCGTATGCATATATATATGGAGAGAGAGAGAAGAGAGAGGATTTTGACTCGGAGGAGACTTGACAGGATCGACGGTGGATATCGGGTTCCTAAGATCGTGTTCCGAGAACGGACGGCTGTTGATCGATCTGCGGCAAATCGGTCGGGTTTCCTGTTCAGTTGTGGTTCCGGGAAAGGATTCTCTTTGGTCATATATAGTCACGCTGATGAAATTTCCACATGCGGTACGAATTGGGGAATCCCGATCGTTTGGATTCTGCTTCTATATATATAAAGATTATAATTTGATTATTCGAATTAGTAATTGCTTAGGAATCTTCTGGAATGCGGGTGTAAACCTGCGGGACGTTTTTCTCCGGTCCGGTTCAAGACGGGTAAAGGAAGAGACCCAAGCAAAGAGCCCTGGGATAAGCTTCTCCCGACACTTAAAGCCATGTATGCTAGGGGCGTGTATAGAAACCGAAACGAGTCGGGAACCGAACCAGACTGACTGATTCTGGGCGGTTCCTGATTTCAGGTGCGGAACCGAAATACTCGGATTGATATATTTTCTGGGTTGAATCAGACCGGTTCAACCCAGGTTCCATCGGTCCCGTTCCTTGTTCCAAGGTGGAACCGGCCCAATCTGGGAACCGATCATCCAAATGTATACATCAGCTAGTAACACTTACATTTCAAAAGGGACAGCGGGCTATTCTCTAGACAGTCGATGCCAACATGACCGAGGCCGATTCTCAGAATCACGGCTATCCTAGGTTCATCTGAGATCGTGAAGGGACGAAAGCTGCGCCGGAGGCGACTCGTCGGAGTTTGCCGGCGACCCTAAATGCTGGGTCGCACTCATTAATGTGATTACCAAGTGGTCCTTTTTGTGGGCCGGGCCTGTGGTTACTTGGGCTTGTGTGAGTTCAGTGTGACCAGTGAATCCTGTTTCTTCCTTGGGCCTTCTTATTCACTTGCGGGCCCAAGTCATGGGAGGAGGCCAATCGGGTCAAGATTTTTCGACCCACCATGACACAACATTAAAGATTGATCTAGAGTAATTTATAGTATTTTTCCGATTGATATTAGTAAGGGTTAATATTACGAAAAACCCCAAACTGGTACATATATGATAAATTTATCTCAAACTAAATTTTTGACCAACAAAAACTCTAAATTGGTACACATGTGACAAATTTACCCAAAACTAATTTTTTGACTACCAAAAAGCTTAAACCGATACACAAGTGACAAATTGACCATCCGTTAGACTTTAAATAAGATTAATACTAAGAAAAATCACGGTACACCTGTGAAAAATTGAGAGTAAAACTCTAAATTGATACACTTGTCAACTGCCACGTGTTATCAAACTTAACAAATTGACGGTAAAATTTAATTGAAATTAATGGAAGGTAAAATTGTCACGTGTGTATGAGTTTGGGATAAATTTGTCACAGGTATATTAGTTTGGGATTTTTCGTGGTATTAACCAAGTTAGTAATATGTCCGCAACCATCTCTTTACGAGGCATGCCACATCTAGGAGGCGCAATACGAGCCGTTTGACGTTTCGTTCACGATGCGAATCGAACTCATAACATCGTGAAAGACAAGTGACCCTTTGCCACTCGATCACCTGCCTTGGCGATATTACGAACTAGCATGAAGTGTACTAGAATGCCAATCCCCATCAAGAATGTCATATGATCAATCTTCTAGATCAGACAAAATTGTAAAATCACAAAAATAACAACAACCCTCTTTGACGACTTGATGCCCAACTCGTACGTCGCCATCGAAAGTCATCTAGAAGTCCGATGAGCATAAGCATAGTGACTCCAAGAATTGCTCCTTTGTGGAAATTATTGTTAACCTTAAAATAATTTCCCAATCAATGTAGACACTAAGGTTTAGATATTAATTTGTGATGTAAATAATTATGCATATGGTTATTAGGTCACTGCATCTTTAGACCGGTCAAACTATACTCAAAACCCTAACAATTTCTTGGGTCTTCCATTCATTGGCAGCGACAAGGTTGGAATATTATCATTAGGTCACTTCACCTTTTGACTGGTCAAACTATAATCAAAACCCCAATTGTTTCTTCCATCTTCCATCCATCGGCAGTATCCAGGTTGGAAGTTTATGTCTTCCGATTTCTTTCTGAAATGGATGAGTGTCACGTCTACATCGAGCGTTTGTATGATAGTAACACAATAGCGATACAAGGTACGTATCGATATATATATATATATATATATATATATATATATATATATATATACTTTATCCAAAGGTATAGGATGAATGTTGGCTCAATATATTTGAATAAGATTCGTAAATGAACTTTTGATTAGCTTACTTCGAGCATGTCTTAATTGAGAAAAACTTGTAAGCAAATGAAGAGAAACATCGGTATCTAGTGATTGAATTTTGTTTCAATATTTTATCTAATAAGAAATCAAGAAAAATTTGAAGAACAAACATGAAATGGATTAAACATTGAAGTACTATTATGGGAGTATAATTTGACGCATAATATATGTACATACATTCTCGTACCTAAAATAAAAGAGTAATTTTTTTTTCATAAACTCAAAAAAAAAACAAGAGAAAAATAAAAGTTTTAAACCTAAAAGAACTATAATATGACTCAACTTACCGCAAGTAAATCTTAAACCCTTCCATGCACTGCACTAAAAAACCGTGTCCATCATTAAGATCTTCTTCAAATTTGCTCTCTAATGATAAGAAAACACTTTTCACTTAAGTAAATCCATATACAAGAAACACCCCATGACCTCTTGTATTAAATAAAATACAAGTCGAGATTCAGACGAATAACCCCGACTTTTAGAATCGCTTCTTTTCGTCAAACGTTTTTCCGTTTTCCTTTGCATATGTCCGGATGCATTGTTTCAGTTCTACACTAACGTCATGTTCGACCAACGCTTGATCTTTTGCCAAAACGAAGATAAGCTTATCGCGGGGGTCGACATCATTTCTTAATCATATATCTTCCAAACGTTGTCGAACTGTCTCCTTCGAAAAACAAATGTTAAAGAAAGGTGGTGGGCACAGCCCAACCTAACTTGCAGATCGCACTAAATTTCTGATGGGACCGGTGTGACTGGTGACTCCATAGGACTACTTCAACGTTGGAAGTAAATGCATGGTATGTTACGGAATGATTAGAACACCGCAATTATCACGATCTTATGGAAATCGAGGACAGAATTGCACTGAGCTGCAATCCTAAAATGATTCATGATGATTGGAAAGTTTATTTGGGTATTGAATGAATTTGATTAAGTGTGCAGCTATGTTATAGTAATGTCGATATATAGAGAATTGGAGACTGTTTTGATGAAGAATTGGTTGACAATCAATATCCATATTCATAGAGGGATAAAGAGTGTCAAGCTTTGGAAAATGTATTAGCATACTGTGGAAGCAAGTTTAGTTTGGAAAATGTATTAGCATACTGTGGAAGCAAGTTTAGAACGACGGGATGATGAACCATGTCGACCTAAACCTTTTGTCTATCCATTTATAGCAGGATTGTTGTAGAATGAGTTAAGTTTTGTGATGTAGAAAGCTTCACATTTACGACAAGGCAGTACTTGCGCTTTTTGTTGAGCTAGTGAATTTTGGCCTAACTGGAGTGCTAGAGTTGGAAGAGAAGAGCGAGCACATCTAAACTAAAAACATTACAAATATCACTTTTATTTTCTTTTTCGCTAAACTCTTTATAATCCGTTGTTAACATTGACAGTTCACTTGCACATAGAAGCAAGGCTTTCAAAAGGGGTTGATTCTACATATATCCGTTTATTTGTTCGGAAAAGCAATTGACCCTCCCTCCTGGTTGCTTAGTTAGACTTAATTAGGGATGTTCAAAAGAATTAAGAATTGTCCGAACCGGACCGAATCGGCCAATTCTGAGCAGTTCCTACAATAATCGGTGAGTATCAATTTGGTTTTCGATTCTTAGCATGGAACCACCAACCCAGATTACTCGGACCAGACTTGTATATATATAAATATATATATTTAATTGTTATGTTTAGAAAACCCTAATTAGCTCTCTCTCACGCTCTCTATTTCTCATTCCTCACTCCTTAGTCTTACTCATGAACGCTCTCTCTCAAAAGGAAACCCTGCCTCCGGCCACGTCTCAACATGTTCCTCTCAATACTCTTGTCTTATCTCGCTCTCGGTTGCTGCTTCTCAGTTGAGCTCTCACCTTTAGCCCTTTATTGCTGCATCACAGTTGCAGCCTCGCCTCCCTTTCTTGCTCTTACCTCATTGTAATGCCTATTCTCTTGTTGTTATTGCTTGATTTATGTTCGTGGAGTAGATGAATATGTTGGAATTGATGGTGTTGTCACAGCCTCGCCTCGCTCTTATCTCGCTCTCGGTCACCTCAATGTAACCGCCGTTTCCATGAACCCACTTCGGAACCGCCTACTTTAAAACCGATCACCCCTAGACCTAACAATTGGCGTTAAAGATTTCCACAATCAAAGTTGATTATAAACCTATTACGTCCCCATTATAAGTATGGAAATGTGCCACGGAATGGGAAAAGTGTCAAAAAAATCATAAACTTATTGCATTTATGTCAATTTAGTTCTAAACATTTTGACCATGTACCAATTCAATCTTTTTGGTTGATTTTGGCTAGATATTGCCGAAGTAGATGCTGGCCAGCCTGTGGCACTGCTAGAGCTGACGTGAACAACTTTTAATAATATTTTAATATTTTTCAAATTTTTTATTTTTCTTTTCTTTCTTTTTATTTTTTTTCCCTTTCTTTTTCCTCCAGCCGATCGCCGAACCTCAGCGATCGGCTAGAGGCCAAGGTCGGTGAGATCGAGGCGAGGCCTAGCTAGATCTAGTGAGGGTCGAGCCTCATCGGCCATGGGCGAGGCCTGACCTTGCCAGATCCGATGAGGACAAACCTCGCCAGCCCACCGCAAGGCTGCCCTCATGGCCATCTAACGAGATCGACCTTGCCGTCCCTAGCCTTTGGCCGATCGTCGAGGTCCGACGATTGTGTGAAGGAAGAAAAAAGGGAAAGAAAAAAAGATAAACAACAATATCAAAATATTATAAAAAACTATCCACGTCAGCATCAACGGTGCCACGCAGTTCGGTCGGCATCTACGTGGCCAAAATCAGCCGGAAGGACCGAATTGGCACTTCGTCAAAATGTTTAGGATTAATTTAGCACCGAAAAAATGTTTATGACTAAATTGGCACAAATGTAATAGGTTTAGGGCTTTTCTAACGCTTTTCCCTGCAAAAATCCTATATATTTTTTACGAAACATCATAAGGGGAAGTTCGAATCAATACCTATTAACACGTGTTTAGGCAAGCCCAATTCCTCCCTGAAAGCTTGACCATGAAATCATGAGCAAACTAAATTTGTTAATCGCTTCATGCTGTTTCGGTAATTTTGATCGAGGCTTTATTTCAGTAACACCCTCGGATGTGCCCCTGGGAGCACGCTTTTGCTACTTGTACTTTTGAAAGTGATTTAATCGCGATTTTTGCGCGTTACAACAATTCTTCATTTTAGCCCTTTTTAGAAACGAACTTTCTATCATGCTGACTTATCGCCTTTACGTTTTAGTCCCAAAGCTTCATATTTTTCCACCAAGTAGAGGATTAAATTGGCCTAAGTTTGATGGCAAAACGGTTCGTGGGGCGCACAAATGAAAAAAGGCATATACTGTAGGGGATAAATCCGAAAGCAACCCACATGTACCTACTAGGACCAAAAAAAGGGAATTTTGATTAAAAAATTTGTAGTTTTAAAAAAAATTAAAATAACCCGATTTCGATAAGAATAATGCTAGACGTGCCAGACGACCTTACATAATTTAGATGGATGTCTGTACGAGTGGACTCGAACCAAGAACTCATTGATTCGTCGAACGATTTAATAAGCAAAGCAAGCCATTTGGCACTCCCAATTTCACTTTTTAATTCTACTTCATCCGAATCTTGCGGCTCGCGCGCCCCGACCCCTCTTAAATCCGAAGCCCCCGAAACTTCCACGGAAATCAAACACCGACGCGTCGATACGCGCATGAATTTCCTTCTGACGATACGATGAAATTCAAAGCAACAAACATGAGAATCACGGATAAAAGTACTCCCCTCGTTGCTCAGATGTGAACAGAATCGTCGATATTCTTAAATCCGAGATCCGGAAAACTTGCGGACCAAATCATCGGATGAGGACACCCGTGGGAAATTAGCCAATCCGGGCATAATTAAAGTTTGAAAGAAAAAAAAAAGGGAATTATTCGATTGGCCCGAAAATTGAAAAGGAAAATGGAATAATTCTTCGTGTGAACGGGGCAGCGTTTTTCTTAACAACAAACAACAACAGCAACGACTCCGGTTTTGTCCTCTTAGCGACAAGTGGGTGTTCCGGCACGGGGGGTATTGTCGTCAAATCAGCGCTTTGATTTATTTACGGAATTATCGTAAAAAGAGCTTACGCGCTTCCGGATGCGAACCAGGGGGGGGCGAGGCGGCGATGATGACGATGACGCACGGGCCGTGACGTATGGGCCGTGAGATCACACGCTGTTCTGTAATGGGGCGTGACCGAGCCCTGCCCCCACTCGCCTCCCCCAGCGCGCGTGCGCGGCAACCAACCCCCCACCTAACGGTCTCCGGCGAGCCAACGCCGCCACCTCGCGACGTCCCCCTTGTTTCCTCTTTAAGAGAAAGCTAACAAGGGCCCCCCCCCCGTGGAGCCGGGAGCTGCCCGGAATTGGACTAAATCGGCTCAGAACGGGCGATTCCCGGTTTCAATTTACTGGAACCGGTGAGTACCAGCTCTGTTCCCGGTTCTAGGCCCGCTCACTTGGACCGGACTGGATCTTAAGTGAAAGTGAAAGTCGAAGAAGCAAAACAGCCGTCTCCACGATATCCTGATTCTTCCTTGCTCGGGCAATATTAATCTCTGTTCCAGCCGCTTTGGAGCAAATCCCCCCACCAATGCCTAGCCATTCCCCTTATCCAGCCGTTGCCCTCTCCTTGGAGTTGCAAGAAACATCACAATCGCAACAAACAAGAGGCATAAACATGCTTTCGACCTTCAAACCCTGTTTACCTCTCACTCAACTCCAACACAATCCATCAGGACGCTTTCCTCCATAAGCCATGGGGACCCATTTTTTATATTTGTCCAGGAGGCTTGGTGGAGGCGGTTTCGTGGACCCATTTGGGAATCGGACTGGATCGGCGTTCAGCTCCCGGGTGGATCCATAGAATCAACGGATAGTTTTCGATTCCAATTTTTTAGAACCGGTTTTTAATGGGCGGTTCTCGGTTTCGAGGTGGGAACTGCCCACCTGGTTCATGCTCACCCCTAGCAAAAGTCATCAAAAACCTCAATTTATATTCACTGTGAAACATCTACTGTAAACTTTTTTCTACGATACCAAAAATCCTAAACTTATATCTATGTAACAAATTTACTCCCGTCAAAATTTCATTAATGAGGACCATTAAAAATTTGCCTAAATACGTTGTTGACATGACATTCATGTGGCTTAGTGAAATAAAAATAACGTTATTTTGACTGAAAAAATCATTTGACGGAGCTTTGATGGAGGTTAAATGTGTCACATATATTCAAGTTTGTGATTTTTTTTTACGATACAAGAAAAAATTCAAAATGAATGTATCATAATGGACATAATTTGGGATTTTTGATATCATAGAAAATGTTCAGGGTAAATTTGTTGGTTCTGTGGCTATTCCCCGTCTAGATATTAAGCCAAAAGTGCCGTTTGTTTTACTTTTTATTTTTCCACGATTGCCCTTCAATACACATAAGGCCCACTTAGTGAGTAACCATCCACTTTTATTATACCACACCAGCTATACGAGCAAAATACAAAATAGTTTTTCTAGAGGGCTAATGTGACAGGGGAATCATGTCATCCCCGGCTTAAATTGGAATAAGTGCATTAGAAGTCCTAAAACTTGCTATGATAGTGTAATTGAGTCATAAAACTTATAAAAATTGTAATCGAATTCTAAAACTTGCTAAATTGGTGCAATTGAGTCCTTTAGTTAACTTCTTCCAACTTAGGTAATGAAAAATGCCGATGTGGCTTTTTTAAAAATTTTCTCTCTTCTACATGACGATGATTTAGCTAAAACATGAAACATAAAACTAAAACGATGTCATTTTGATCCAAACTTACTTTTTTAATACAAATCTTATTTAAGTTAAATAGAAAAAATGTGCTAAATAAAAAAAAAAGGAAGAAGGCAAAACGGATGCCCTCTTCACCGCCGCCCCACCATTGGTGGAAAGGTCCGGCTACGGAGGGGGATGGGCCGGCCAATCGGTAAGGGTTGCTGGCCCTCGTCCAGATCTAGCCGTGGGCGAGGGTTGCGGCCCTCCCCCAGATTGAGCGAGGGTTGCTGGCCCTCGCCTAGATCTAGCTGAGGGCTGCTAATGGCTGGGGTGGCTGCGGGGAGGGTCACCGGCCATTGGTCAAGACCCGGCAACCCTCGCAGATCATTGGCCGGCCCATCCTCCACCATTACCGACCCTTTCTGGAGATGGTGGGGCGGTAGCGGGGAGGACCTTGTAGGCAATTGCCATTTTGCCTTTTTTTTTTTTGTAATATAGCTTTATTTTTTTTAATTTAATTTAAATAAAGATGTATTTAAAAATTAGATTTGGACTAAAACGACATTGTTTTAGCTTTATATTTCATGTGTTAGCAGAGTCATCGCCGCGTGGGAGAGAGAAAATATTAAAAAAAGCTACGTCAATAGTTTCCTTTACCCAAGTTGGATGGAGTTAACAAAAGGACTCGATTGCATCGATTTGATAAATTTTATGACTTAATTGCACTTTTGTAAGTTTTGTGGCTCAATTGCATTTTCGTTATAAATTTTAAGACTTCTATTGCAGTTATCTTGAAAATACTTGAGACACACAGTCATAATGAAAGGTTTTTTTTTATTATTTGAAGCTAGTCCATCTCTCTATTTGCCATTTTATGATGCTTAGATGTTCAATGATAAGAATCTACGTTGTTATAAGACAAGACAACTTGTCAATAAGTACTTCTCCTGTAATGAGAATAATTAAAACGAGAAAACCAATTTTACATTACAAGAAAGAAAAAATTTGGCCAATTAGCTTTAGAAGAAAATAATAGCATCACATTTTCAAATAAGAATCTCCACTAAAACATTGACCAATAATATATGTATCACCACTTGAACACAACGATATAAAGAACAATCCTGAGATGCAGGTAACAAATTATATTGACTTTTGGGAACACACATTTCGTTCACATAAAAGACATATCCTACATATTAATATATTACACTCCTATCTACCAATTTTTTCTAGCTCGATGATTTTTTTATCATGGGATTTTTCTCCATCAGTTATATTTTTCTGCTCTTTTTCTATTGATAAAAAGGAATAACAGATACGAAAAAATGATGATCACCTTAGGCTTTAATCTTCATGATTGTAATTTGGAGTCACATGCATAATATGGCATATGAGAGGATGAAATCATCACTCCCATCAATATACGAGAACAACAATAACAACAACAATAATAAGCGATAATGACACAAATGATCCCTAAACTTTAGCCGAATTTGTAATGTAATCCATGAACTTTTAATTTGTTCAATGTAGTCACTGAATTTTAGCACAATGTGCAATGTCGTCCCTAAATTTTTACTTTGTTCAATATTATTCCTAAACTTTTTGGTATACGTTCAAACTAATCTCTGGACTATATGAAAATATTTAATATTGTCCCTGAACTTAAATTAATGAACGGATGACATTGAACATTTTCATATAATCCAATGACTAATTAGAACATAAAGTTTACGGACTACATTGAATAAACTAAAAGTTCATGAATGACATTACATAATGGGTTAGAGTTCAGGGGCCACATTCCACATCGGATCAAAATTTAAAGACTATTTATGTCATTTTCTCCAACAATAACAAGATAAGATAATGATAAGATAAAGATAAGACAATCCTTTTGAGAGTAGAAATTTGCCATGGATCATGATATCCCACGCGCCGCGCTTGGGGGATGGATAGATCCCACAGGACGCGGAATTTTCGCACCAAGCTTCCTCTTTCTTATCTTCGTTGCCTCTTGCACATGACAACGAGCTCCTTCTTTCTTTCTCTCTCTCTCTCTCTCTCTCTCTCTACCTTGCCTAGTTCGATTTAAGGGTCTGTCACTTCCTTTCTGCACTTTCACTCCTTCATCCCAAAGCAAAAGCACAAGGCCCCTCTCGTCAATGGAGCGTCCCTCTTGGCCTGCGAACCTCCCCTCCAGCCGCAAGCACGCCGTCGAGGAGCTCCTCCGCGGCCAGGAGTCCGCGAAGAGGCTCCGGGATCTCTTCAACGACCCCTCTCGAGCCGCCGGCGACCACGACGGCGCGTCGTGGCGCCCGGTGTCCGCCGAAGATCTGGTCGTCAACGTCCTCCAGTCGTTCGACAACACCCTGTCCCTGCTGAGCCGCGCCGAGCCCGGCCACGACGAGTTCTCGCAGGTCCCGGTCAAGGCCTGCGTCAAGTCCGAGGACTCCGAGGAGAGCAGCAAGACCTCGGTCCCCAGAGATCGCCGCGGATGTTACAAGCGAAGGTAATCAAGGGCAGAGAAATTCTTGCTTTTATATGAAAGTGGGCAGATCTCTTAGAACTTAGGAAGAAGGGAAGACATGAAAAGATCGTTTTTCTGTTCATAGATTGGACACAACTTGACAGATCATGATTGGAATATAACGAATTTGTCTAACTTGCAAGAAAAAAACGTTTTTTTTTTGTCATTTCGTTTATTTATCTATCTATTTAGTTATTAGTTAAATTATGTATATGGGTCTAAATGGTTCTAACATGAACGGGAAATTATTCATTTATCTGCAGAAAGACTTCGGATACACAGACAAGACTGGACCATAATTTGATCGACGATGGGCATCAATGGAGGAAATATGGCCAGAAAGCGATCCTCAACTCGGAGTTTCCAAGGTACCTCAAAAATGATGTATATCCATTTCATTGATTTTTCGTTTATAGAAGAAAAATATTGTATGAAGTAGGTAGATATCAATTTTTTTTTTTTTGATATCAATTATTGCTTGATGTCTAAAACAAAAATTATGTGGGAATCTTTACAAGGTAAGAAACTCACCCATTTTCATCATCTGGCTAATATATTTATTCTTCTCTCATGTTGAACAATTAAACAAATGACTAGATGGTCGTCGACCCACCTCGTGCTATAAATTAGGGCAACTGAGTTCTTTCTCAAATATACTAAATTTTAACTTCATTCTAGCATAACCCCACATAATTTAGAATCTAATCGAAATGAACACACTAGATAGCTTTTCATCGTCTGTCATCATATGCAAGTTTTTTGGGGTTATTCTTTGGATTTGAAGCATCTGAACCCATAAATCTCCAATCAAGTGTTCATTGATGTGTTGATGTTCATACATGTTTGTAAACAAATGATTAAAGCTGTATTTTGGGGCACTTGCAGGAACTACTTCAGGTGCACTCACAAGATCGACCAAGCGTGTCAAGCGACCAAGCAGGTCCAGAAGATAAAGGATGACCCACCCATTTACAGGACCATATACCAAGGCCACCACACTTGCAAGAAGCTCATCCTCAAATCCCCCTCGCTCATCCTGGACTCACCAAGCCCGGGGGACTCCTCCATCCTCCTCAGTTTCAACACCAGCCTCACTCCCAAGCAAGACAACAACCACCTCTTCTCTTCTTCAACTTTCTTGTCGGTGAAACACGAGCAGAAGCTGCTTGGCGATGATGATCCGTCCCCCCGCCATGGCTGCCACGAGGGCAAAAGAAACAGCAACAACAACCAGTCCGCATCGTCCGACTACTATGCCGTGTTCGAATCGGCCGGAGAGATCTCGGCGCTGTCGTCGGATCAAGGGGATGTGATGTCTAGCTCCCATAGCTTTGACTTGATTGTGGAGTCTGATTTTGATGATCTGTTGGACATTGTTGAATGTTGATCTTGGTGTAGCTTCTTTTTTTTATTTTTCAAAATTTGAGAGGCGCTTCCTTAGCTGAGTTTCCTCGTACATATATGTCCATGTGGGAGTTTGTTTAGAAGACAGAAGGAGCCAAATAATAGCCAGTGTAATGATACCTCTATTGTGGAACACATTTTGTAATTACATGCATGGGGTTTTGTCTATCCTTGATGCCGAAGATTCTCTCACTTTGAGGAACCCGCAAGACACAGTCCCACCCACTATAACATTTCTTGTCTCGACACAGAAACTGGGGTCTCTTCGAAAACAAAAGATCGTGGAAAACTTTCTCTTGACGTTGGTAATTTTAGTGAAACATCCATTGAAGTCATGGTGTCCATCCGACATCAGGGTTGGGCTTTTAGTAGAAATACTTAGGTACGCACCGCGGAAAAAAGCATGAATGGTTGCAGATGATCGCCAACCCAAGAAAACAGAGAAAAAGATGATGAGGGCTTCCTACAATGGCATCAGATATCATCGGCTAGAATAAGTTTGGAATAGTACTGTATTTCTTTTTGAACTCTGATATGAAAAGTGATCATGTACTGCAGGCAGAATTGGAAGCAGACATAATTCCTCTAACAGCCCACAAAGAATGCATGAATGACTGGTCAAGTCATGCTGGCTGAAAGAACAATATTTTTAGACCTTATCAGATGCAGACTATGTGATGTCTTCGACGATTGTTGAATTTGACACCAGATATGCCACGATTTGGATGGAGGACGCTGAGAGGACAGCCCTCCGTTAAAGGAAAACAGCTGTGCAAATGTAAAAAAAAGCCTTCTTAGAGAAAGAGCGACCCCACTCCTCTCTGCTCTTTAAGGGAACAATTTGCTTTTCTATCTTTAAGTGGGGACACGTTTTGTGGCTTTCAAATCTTGGATAATGCATATCATTTTGCATCAAACTGATTCGGATCATCTGGTGCAGTGACCCAAGATTCTATCTTTGATCGAACTGCGTTCACAGATGGACTCGCCATGGGGACATAATTGCCGGTTCGAGGATCTGGTTTTCTGAAGAAAGTGGGACGGATACAATAAAGGGTTTTCTTCAAAGTATTGCACACAGTCTAAGTAAAGTTTGATTCATATAAAACCTAATTTTGGCAAAATTAAGTTGAGAGAAAACTTACACCCAAAGTTCTAAACGTTTGGCCAATGTCCAATCAAGTTCTAAACACTTGGATTTTGGCAATCAAGTCTTGAATGTTTATGAATATGGTGTAATTGAGTCCTTCCGACGATCGTTTAGGCGAACCTACTCATGTCGTACGCCGAAATCCAACATGTCGTTGTCTAAATATTTTTTACCATGTATGGCACTAACATGGCTTTGAAGGTTAGGGGCGACTGTCCCTCGAGGCAGGCAGGCCAGGGCTTGGGAGACCCTCACATGGTGGTGGCCCCACAGCCGGCCACCACCGCGCCAATGCCGACCGACCGTTGTTTGACGACATGAGATCATGAAATCATGAGCAAACTAAATTTGTTAATCGCTTCATGCTGTTTCGGTAATTTGATCGAGGCTTTATTTCAGTAACATCCTCAGACGTGCACCTCGGAGCACGCCTTTGCTATTTGTACTTTTGAAAGTGATTTGATCGTGATTTTTTGTGCATTACGACATTTCTTCGTTTTAGCCCTTTTTTTGAACTAACTTTCTATCATGTTTTTATCGCTTTTACATTTTGGTCCCAAAGCTTCACATTTTTGCACTAAGTAATGGATTAAATTGACCTAAGTTTGATGGCAAAACGGTTCGCGGGGCGCACAAAAGAAAAAGGCACATACTATAGAGGGATGAATCCGAAAGCAACCCACATGTACCTACTAGGACCAAAAAAAAATACTTTTCATTAAAATATTTGTTTTTTTTTAATGAAAATAGCTCAATTTCGATAAAAATAATGCTAGATGTGCTAGGTGACCTTACATAATTTAAATGGATGTCGGAACAAGTGGACTCGAACTGCGAGCTCATTGATCTGTCAAACGATTTAATAAGTATTGGCAAACCATTTGGCAACCCCAATTTCACTTTTTAATTCCGCTTCGTCCGGATCTTGCGGCTCGCGCCCTCCGGCCCCTCTTAAATCCGAAACCCCCGAAACTTTCACGTGAATCAAATACTGGCTCGTCGATACGCGCACGAATTTTATTTTTTTAACGATATTATAAAATTCAAAACCGTGAGAATCACAGATAAAACCATTTTTCTCGCTGCTTAAATGTAGACAGGATCGCCGATATTTTTAAATCCGGGATCCGAGAAATTTCCGGACCAATCATCGGATGAGGACGCACGTGGGAAACTAGCCAAATCCGGGCATAATTAAAGTTTGAAAAAACACTAATCATTCGATTGGCCCAAAAATAAAAATAAAGACAAGAAAAAATTGAATAATTCTTTGCGTGAACGGGGGGCAGGGTTTTTCTCAGCCCCGCGGAGCAACTACTCTGGCTTTGTCCTTTAGCGGCCAAAAGTTGCGGAGGGGTGTTATCGTCAAATCACGAGCGCGGAACCGTCCGCCATGACGTGGATTTTTCGGGGCCCCAAAAAAGAAAAATAATATTAGGGTTTCTCGCCCCACTTGGATTTATTTTAAGGAATTTTACGTAAAAAAAAGATGCACGCGGCTTCGGATGCCAACCGGGGGACGGGAGGCGATGATGATGACGTAGCGGGCGTGACGTACGCGCCGTGAGATCACACGCTAGTTCGTAACGGGCGTGACGGTGCACCGCCCACTCGCCTCCCCCCCCCCCCACCCCACAAGCGCGTGCGCGGCCACCCCCACCTAACAGTCTCCAGGCTGAGCTAACACCACCACGCACCGCCTCTCGCGATGTCGTCCCCCTTATTTCCTCTTTAGGAGAAAGCCAACAAACCCCCCGCCCCTTGAGACTGTGCTTATTGTGATACATTTATCTTTAAATTTTCCTTTATGATACATTTATCTTTAAATTTTCCTTTATGACACATTTACCTTCCGTCGAGGTTCAGTCAACGACGACCGATAAAATTCAAAGGCTGCGTTTGGTCGACCGGATAAAAGCCAGGATAGGATATGTTTTATCCTATCCTGCGTTTGGTGGTGGTCTAGGATAGGATAAGGTCGGATATAAACCGGATATAGCCCGGATAAAAAAATCCGGTGGGGGGGTGGGATAGACCCGGATAGGATTTCTAATGCCTATATTTCCAAAAACGCTACACTTCACTCGTCGACATCTTCATCCCCACACCTTGTGCGCTTTCACCAAAAAAATTTCTCCGCTTTTTTTCCCTCACTAACTCCTCCGGACCCATGAATAGCAAAAATAAAAAAATAAAAATTATCCTATCCGACTTTAAATCCGTAGTCTACCAAACAATGGACAGGATATGAAAAAATCCCAGGATTTCTTATCCTATCCTATCCAATCCTATCCCGTTTAGAAATCCGGACGACCAAATGCAGGGTATTAACATAGGTTCCATGTGGCTTAAGTAAAATAAAGACGACGTTGTTTTGGCTGAAAAGTCATTTGATGAAATCTTGACATAAGGTAATATGTCATGTAGGTACAATTTTTTAATTTTTTATGTCATAATGAATTGTTTGTAGTAAATGTGTCATAAATAGCAAAATTTGGGATTCTCGATATTATAAAAAAAAGTTGAGGACAAACACGTTATAATGGGTATAGTTTGATGTTTTCAATGGATTTTTACTCTTTTCTTTTGAACAATAGAAAATAATAAAAGGGAAACGGAAAAAGTCAAAGATCTTTCTCACTCAATTCATCTGCATCGCTTAATAAAAAAAAAACGGAAGTGCCATTTCTTTGATTTTCTAGAGCTATCCTCCTACATGTCAATTCTCATCCATTGGGTAATCATCCTTTTTCTTCCTATGCTTAACCCTCCTAATAAATTTTCTCTCGGATCTTTTTGCTAAATCATGAATAAATATTTATTTTAGTTATTGAAAGAACAATGAAACGTTTAGTTTTCTAGATAAGGCAAAAGCTAGCGGTGTACAAAAGAATCGAGAACTGCCCAGAACCAGACCAAACTAGCCCAGAATCCGTGGTTCCCATTCTCATGGGGATCAGTCCGATTCTCAGTTTCAATTTATCAGAACTAGTGAGTACCGATCCAATTTTCGATTTTAGGTATGAAACCGCCCACCTATTGACCTGGACCGAATCGAGATATATATATATATATATATATATATATATTTAAATTCAGTTCACCTTCAGCGAAAGTGAAAGTCGAAGAAGAAAAACAATCGTCCCTGTAATATCCTGGTTCTTCTTTGCTCTAGCAATGTTATTTATGTTCCAGCCACTTCAGAGCAAATCCCCCACCACTGTCTTGCCATTCCCCTTATCCAGCCCTTGCCCTCTCCTTGGAGTTGCAAGAAACATCACACCCGCAACAAACAATAGGCATAAACATACTTTCAACCTTCAAACCCTCTTTACCTCTCACTTAACTCCAACACAACCCATCAAGATGCTTTCTTCCGTGAGCCATGGGACTTGGATAGACCAATTTTCTAATTTCTCTAGGGAAGCTTGGTGGGAGCGGTTCCATGGGCCCACCCAAAAATCGAATTGACAGTTCGATTCTCGGGTGGGTCCATAGAACTAACGAGTGGTTTTCGAGTTCTTAGTGGGCGGTTCTCGATTTCGGGATGGAAATTGCCCGCCCGGACCATGCTCCTCCCTAGCAAAAGGCACCAAAAACCTCAAATTGTGCATCTACTCTAAACTTTTTTCTATGGCATAACACATTTATCTTCTGTCAAAGTTCCATTAATGAGGACCATTAAAAATCTGCCTATTAACACTGCTGATGTGATACTCATGTGGCTTAGTTAAAATTTAAACAGCGTTGTTTTGACTGAAAAAATCATCTGACGAAACCTTGATAGAGATTAAATATGTCACATATAAACAAGTTTGAGATTTTTTTATGTCACAAGAAAAAGTTTAAGATAAATGTGTCACAATGGGTATAGTTCGGGATTTTTGATATAAGAAAAGTTCTGGGTAAATGTGTAGGTTTTTTGTGGCTGATTCCCGTCTAGATATTAAGCCAAAAGTGCTGCTTGTTTTACTTTTTATTTTTCCACGATTGCCTTCGATATACATAAGGCTCACTTAGTGAGTAACCATCCACTTTTATTACACCACATCAGCTATACCACCAATATACAGAATAGCTTTCCTAGAAATCTTATGTGATAGGGGAACCATGTCATCCCTAGCTTAAAAAATATTGTGATAAGTACACTAGAATTCCTAAAACTTGTTACAAAAATGTAATTAAGTCCTAAAACTTATAAAAAGTGCAATCAAGCCCTAAAATTTATCAAATTGATGTAGCTGGTCCTTTAATTAACTCCGTCCAACTTAGGTAATGGAAAATGCAAATGTGACTTTTTAAAATTTTTTTTCTCTTTTACGTGATGATGATTTGGCTAAAACACGAAACATAAGACTAAATTGATATCATTTTGATCCAAATTTATATTTTAACACAAATCTTATTTAAGTTAAATAAAAAATATGCTAAATAAAAAAAGGAAGAAGGCAAAACGGAGGCCCTCGCCGCCGCCGCCCCACCGTCATTGGAAAGGTCTGGCTATGGTGGGGGATGGGCTGGCCAGTTAGCAAGGGTCATTGGCCCTTGTCCAGATCTCGTCGTGGGCAAGGGTTGCCAACCTTCGCCCCAGATCTGGTTGAGGGCTACTAATGGTAGGTGTTGGTTGCGGTGAGGGTCATTGGCCATGTTATCGCCACGTATATAACCACTTGAACACAACAATATAAAGAACAATCCTGAGATGCAGGTAACAAATTATATTGACATTTGGGAACACACAATTCATTCACATAAAAGATATATCCTTCATGTTAACATATTACACTCGTATCTACCAATTTTTTCCAGCTCGATGCTTTTTTTATCATAGGATTTTTCTCCATCAATTATATTTTTCTGCTCTTTTTCTATTGATAAAACGGAATAACAGATACGAAAAAATGATTATCACCTTAGGCTTTAATCTTCATGATTGTAATTTAGAGTCACATGCATAATATGGCACATGAGAGGATGAAATCATCACTCCCATCAATATACGAGAACAACAATAACAGCAATAATAATAAAAGATAATGACACAATTAATCTCCAAACTTTAGCTGAATGTGTAATGTAATCCCTAAACTTTTAATTTGTTCAACGTGGACACTGAATTTTAGTACAATGTGCATTGTCATCCCTAAATTTTTAGTTTGTTTAATGTGGTCTCTAAACCTTTTGGTATATGTTTAAACTAATGCCTAAATTATATGAAAACAACATTGAACATTTTCATATAGTTCAATGACCAATTTGAACATGTATCAAAATTTTAGATACCATATTGAACAAATTAAAAGTTTAAGGATGACATTGTACATTGGGTTAAAGTTTATGGACTGCATTATATATTGGATCAAAATTCAGAGATCATTCATGTCATTTTTCCTAATAATAATAAGATAAGATAAAGATAAGATAATCCTTTTGAGAAAAGAAATTTGCCATGTATCGTCATATCTCACGCGCCGCGCTTGGGGGATGGATAGATCCCACAAGACGTGGAATTTTCGCACCAAGCTTCCTCCTTCTTATCTTCGTTGCCTCTTGCACGTGACGACGAGCTCTTTTGTCCCCTCTCTCTCTCCCTCTCTCTCTCCCTTGCCTTGTTCGATTTAAGGGCCTCTCTCTTCCTTTCTATACTTTCACTCCTTCGTCGCAGAGCAAAGCACAAGACCCCTCTCATCAATGGAGTGTCCCTCTTGGCCTGCGAACCTCCCCTCCAGCCGCAAGCACGCCGTCGAGGAGCTCCTCCGCGGCCAGGAGTCCGCGAAGAAGCTCCGGGATCTCTTCAACGCCCTCTCTCGAGCCGGCGCCGGCGGCGACGGCTCCCGGCACCCCGTGTCCGCCGAAGCTCTGGTCGTCGACGTCCTCCAGTCGTTCGACAACACCCTATCCCTGCTGAGCCGCGCCGAGCCCGACCCCGACGAGGTCTCGCAGGTCCCGGTCAAGGCCTGCGTCAAGTCCGAGGACTCCGAGGAGAGCAGCAAGACCTCGGTCCCCAGAGATCGCCGCGGATGTTACAAGAGAAGGTAATTAAGGGTGGAGAAATTCGTGCTTTTCTATGACAGCGGGCAGATCTCATAGAACTTAGGAAGAAGGGAAGACATGAAAACATCGTTTTTCTGTTCGTAGATTGGACACAACTTGACAGATTATGATCGAATATAACGAGTTTGTCTAACTTGCAGCAAGGAAAAAAGTTTTTTTTGGTCATTTTCTTTATATGTCTATTTTGTTATGAGTTTAATGTATATGGGTCTAAATAGTTCTAACATGAACCGGGAATTATTCATTTTTTTGCAGAAAGACTTCAAATACAAAGACAAGACTGGACCATAATTTGATTGATGATGGGCACCAATGGAGGAAATATGGCCAGAAAGCGATTCTCAACTCGGAGTTCCCAAGGTACTTCAAAAATGATATATGTGCATTTTCATTTTTCATATATAGGAGAAGAATATTGTATGAAGTAGAGAGATCAATTATTGCTTGATGTCTAAAACAAATATTACGTGGGAACCGCCTTACCAAAAAAAAATATTATGTGGGAACCTTTACAAGGTAAGAAACTCAAACCAGTTCATCAACTTGGCTAATATATTTATGCTTCTCTCATGTTGAACAATTAAACAAATGATTAGAGGGTCATCGACCCACCTTGTGCTATAAATTAGAGCAACTTAGTTCTTTCTTGAATATACTAATTTTTAACTCCATTCTACCATATCACGACATGAATTAAAATCTATTCAAAACGAGCGCACACTATATAGCTTTTCACCGTCTATCGGCTTATGTGAATTTTTTTGGGTTATTCTTTGGATATGAAGCATCTGAACCCACAAATCTCCAATCAAGTGTTCATTGATGTGTTGATGTTCGTACATGTTTGTAAACAAATGATTAAAGCGGTGTTTTGGGGCACTTGCAGGAGCTACTTCAGGTGCACTCACAAGATCGACCAGGGGTGTCAAGCGACCAAGCAGGTCCAGAAGATAAAGGATGACCCACCCGTTTACAGGACCGTATACCAAGGCCGCCACACTTGCAAGAGCCTCCTCCTCAAATCTCCCCCGCTCATCCTGGACTCACCAAGCCCCGGGGACTCCTCCATCCTCGTCAGTTTCAACACCAGCCTCACTCCCAAGCAAGACAACCACAACCCCTTCTCTTCTTCGACTTTCTCGTCAGTGAAACACGAGCAGAAGCTGCCCAGCGGTGATGATCTGACCCCCTGCAGTGGCTGCCACGATGGCAACAGCAACAGCAACAACAACCAGTCCGCTTCGTCTGACTACTATGCCGTGTTCGAATTGGCTGGGGAGATCTCGGCCCTGTCGTCGGATCAAGGGGATGTGATGTCTAGCTCCTATAGCCTTGACTTGATTGTGGAGTCTGATTTTGATAATCTGTTGGACATTGTTGAATGTTGATCTCGGTGTAGCTTTTTTTTTTTTTTAAATTTGAAAGGTGCTTGCTTAGTTGAGTTTCCTTGTACATATGTGTCCCATGTGGGAGTTTGTTTAGAAGACAGAAGGAGCCAAATAATAGCCAGTGTAATGATATCTATGTTGTGGAACACATTTTGTAATTACATGCACGGGGTTTTGTCTATCCTTGATGCCAAAGATTCTCACTTTGAGGAACCCAAAAGACAGAGTCCCACCCACTATAACATTTCTTGTCTTGGCACAGAAACTGGGGTCTCTTCGCAAACAAAAGATCGTGGAAAACTTTCTCTTGACGTTGGCAATTTTAGTGAAACATCCATTGAAGTCATGGTAGAAATACTTAGGTACGCACCGCGGAAAAAAGCTTGAATGGTTGCAGATGATCGCCAACCCAATAAAACAGAGAAAAAGATGACGAGGGCTTCCTACAATGGCATCAGATATCATCGGACAGAATAAATTTGGTATAATACTGTAGTTCTTTTTTAACTCTCGTTTGAGAAGTGATCGTATATGTAGGCAAAATTGGAAGAAGACTTGCCAAACAGTGAAAATTCATGTTATTTTATTCTCATAATTAGTTTGAGAACAGAAATCCCCGTTTGTTAAATTTTTTATGTCGGGGCACGAATTTACAAAAAATTGTTCTCAGAATTAGTTTGGAATAGAATCAAGAAGTAAAAAAAAAGTAACTTTTTGATTCTGGAACAATTTTTCCATTTCTGATTCTTCTTGATTTTCTTCTTTTTTCTTGGTTTGTTATTATTCTCCTTCCTGGCCTATCGCCGCATGCCTTCGGCCGGCGAGGGTGGCTCGCGGCCGCGACGGCGAGGCCTCGCCCAACCAAGGCGAGGCCGGCAGCAAGGGTGGCGGCGAGGGCCGCGATGCCCTTGTCGGCCCTGGCCTGTGGCTAGTCGCTGGTGCCGGCGATCGGCCATGGCCAAGGAAGGGAAGGAAAAAAAAAAGAAAAAAAGGCAAAAAAGAGAAAGAAATATTAAAAAATTTAAAATATTATTAATAAAAAGAAATTTTGTGTAGTTACCAAACGCATTTTTGTTTCTTTTCTATTCTAAGAATAGAAATTTTAGGTATTTATCAAACGTCTTCAAATGCTTAGAAATTATTCTCTGGCACGGAATAAAAAAAAATTATTTCTTAACAGAATTTGTTTTCAGGCACAGAATTATTGCGATACGCAACTTTAATTCCTCTAACAGTCCGCAAAGAATGCATGAATGGCTGGTCAAGTCATGCTCACAAAAAGAATGGTACGGCAAAATTTGACATGGCCTTTTCTAAATATTTTTTACCATGTATGGCACTAACATCGCTTTGAAGGTTAGGGGCGACTGGCCCTTGAGGCGGGTAGACCGGGGCTCGGGAGCCCTCACGTGGTGGTGGCCCCACAACCAGCCACCACCGCGCCAGTGCCGATCGACCCTTATTTGACGACATGAGGGTGGCAATATCGACGCAAGCCCTTGCTCTCTCTCTCTCTCTCTAGTCTTTGATTTTTTTTAAAATTTTTTTGGCTTAATTAGCTTTTCTCCATTTTATCGGCTTTTCATTAATTCTTTAAATAGTTTTTCTAACGCGGCACACATATGCAAGAATTAATTGAAAAACGTCGTGCCAAAGTCTAGCGTACCACGTAAGCAAATTTTGCCAAGAGCGCTCATCCGAAGTGCTAAATTGCACTCAATAAAAAACGTTCATTAAGACTCGATTTCACATCGGGCCTAACGTGCGAAATTTTCCCGTAGATGTATTTGTTATACGCATCATGTGTACTCCGCATATTGATGTACACAAATTCCATTTGGATTATCATGGTGTCTATCCTAAGTTTAAAAGAATCTTTACACACTCATCGATCGTAGGACAAATGACATGTATTTTTATGGATTATATATTAAGTAAATTAATAAAGAGCCGCACCGAACCAATCTCTTGTCATCAGCCCTAATTTATTTTTTTAATTAAGTAATGAGTGGAGCGACTGTCCCTTGAAGGGGAAGTGTGAACGGGGATGCTTTTCCACGTACTCGCAAAGAACCTTTTCAAAACCTCGTGGTGGACAAGGAAGCGAGTCATAAAGCCACACCAGAAACCCTAATTTTATCTTCTTGGCTCTCCTTTTCTTCCGTTAATTGGCCACAGAGGTTCCCTCTGCTTTAGCATGGCCCTCTCGCGCGGGGACACGTGGACCAGTCGAATCGAAAAGCAGAATGATTTTTCAGATCTAGGGCTTTGAACTGTTTCCCACGTTGTTCTCACTAGTGTGCATAGACATGTGTATCACGACTTGTCATCGTCTAAGGTTTCAAACTAAGCAAATAATGTCGGGAACACACTTTAGTTTTTTTTTTTTTTAATTCTTGGCCTTTTTTCTAAGAATATACTCCATATTATTTATAAAAAAGAAATTGGAATGAGGATAAGGGAAAGGATGGTTCAGGTAAATTACCTAGAAAAGAGGTAATGGTGCAAGCAGATGCTGTCAAAATCAAGATGGTGATGTTTTTAAAGCTTAACGAGGAAGGACAGCAGACGGACCCACTGAATAAGATGGTCAGATTCTATTCTAGGGTAATCTCTAGCCAGTGTCCCTCTCTTCACAAAAGCTAAAATCAGGGTACCAATTAACTGCATCGTTGTTCTGTAGATCTGTACAATGAATCTGGAAATCATCCCCTGTGCAGAGAACAGCCGAACCCTTCCCCATTGGAAACAGCTACTAAATCTTGTTACCCCGAACGATACTGTGTTAAGGCGTGCGCGCCAGAGTGCTAAGCAAATGAGGTCCCTTATTGGTGGTATGGTGTAATGCAAATCGATAAACATATTGTAATTGGCCTATTATCAATTGATTTAAAATTTTTTGAGTAAAGATGGATCCAATAAAGTATATTGACGGCTTCAAATTTGGAATTCATACTCCCTCTCATTGATTTGCTCGGACGAAAGTATCAGATTTCTACGCCACATCTCGAACAAAGAATATTACGTTAGTAATAAGTCCGTCAACTAGAAAAGATATATCCTCACATATCACCAAATATTTTTCTCCTTCTTGATATGGTAAATCGATACATTCCGTGCCATCTTTAAAAGTTTGGTCTTTAAAGTCTTGACTCTTCATAGCCAGCAAACCCTAATGTAACACTCCATCACATTCGCCTTTAGACCACCTATATTACTTGTAAAGGGAAAGAGTTCACATAATATTCCTGAAAATACAATTGAGTCCTAATCAAACCTTTTTCATTCGGTCTACTTATCTTCTAAACTTCTTTCTAGGAAGTATAATCGAGTCTTTCCTATCCTTACCGCTATTGGAAATTGCCCTTGTGATGACGAGGAACTACTTACATTGCAATTTTAAATTGTACTATTCGATAAAAAATTAGGATGCAATTACAATTTTCCGCGACGTTTAATGTTACTATTCAATCATATCGAAAGGTTTGATAGTCAATTGGTCCATCTCATGAAACCCAAGGAGTAATACATGCCATTTCGTATTATTGGTGTTTATCTGCGTAGACTTTTGTGTTTAGGTATTAATTTCTTGCTTGTTTTGCAATATGATGACAAGATATGTTGGTTTTTTTCTAGTGCCGACGCAAATTTCCTTAGAAGGGCCATGTTCTTCCTTCATCTCCGATTCCGTCTAACCACATTTCTAATTGGTGGGTTACAAACATCGACATTACTGGTTTTTTGTTTTAGTTAAACTTGCCAACGTGCGACGTTTGTAACTTGTAACTCACCAATTAGAGACTTGGATGGGAGAAATCTGATCCAGCCAATAATGGAGATAAATACTGCCCTCCTTCCAAAACTATAGCAGTCAAGCAAAAGAATCATAAATGACAAAAATCGGTCACAAGAGTAAAGAAGCGAAAATCATGACAAAAAAATTCTTTAAACGGATTAAAACATCCATATGAGAGAGAATTTAGGTCCTTTCTCCAATGCTCCACGCTAGCTAGGTTGACTTTGTGTTCACAAATAAATATGGATGATTTCATCGACCTCATGCAATTTATAGGTGAATGTTACCGAATCGGATTCGATTGAACTAAACACGGTAGAATCATATAATTTCTTCTTTTTTATGCTTACAAGTTACAATAATATGTTCAGAGCTCTTTCAGCATCAAACTAATACATATTTTATCGCTAATTCCGGTCCCACAAACGTTAAATTGAAGGAATGTGAAAGTTTAGTGATATCTAAGCAGTTGTTCACTTGTTATGACTCAAAAATTAAAATTAGAAGTTAAAAATCCAATATGGGCTAAGTTTTATATGCTTGTCGAACGTGGATCTCTAGTCAAAGCCCATTGTTGAGTCAGTTCGTGGGCTTCCATTCAAGGCAAAGTGGACAAGAAGATCACAAGAGCGTCCATGTGAATGTATCGTGTTTTTTTTTTTTGTGAAATAAGAAAAAAAATACAACATGTCAACTAGGCTTAAAGTGTACTTTTTCGTGTCAAATTCAGATTGTGAACCTAAGTCAATTCATATTCATCATAGTAAAACATTAAGTTTTAATTAAAGTAAGCTAAAAATATGACGAGTTTTAAATTCATATTTTTTCTTACCAAAATTAGGCTTTGTCGAAACTATACTTTCATAAACGTGCTAGAATAGATCACTATCATTCGGAGAAACACTTTTGTGACCTAAAATACAAAAAAAATTCAATTCTTATGTTGTATTATATGCATATCTTTTCAGGGTCCCTTCTATGCGGCCCCATAAGAGAAAAATGAGACTAGATCCCGCCAAATTGATCGTAATCTTCATTTGAAATTCGTTGTTTTTCTCATTAATGGTAATTTACCCGCTACAGGTCATTAGTGTGTTATGAAGGTTTGGGGGCATGAGCACTTGTGGCCCTTGCCCAGCCACACTATGAGGGTTGGGAGAGAGCGTCATGACCCTTGCACAGATCCAAGAGAAACAATAAAAAAGAAAGAAGAAAAGGAAAGGAAAAAAAGAAATAAAATTTAGTAAATTTTAAAATAAATTGCAAAAATAGTCAATCTTAGTGATTTCCATTAAAATTGGCTGGATGAATTATATTAGAAAATTATCAAAATTTTTATCTCTAAATTGGCAAAATTAAAAGGTTTAAGATTGAATTGACCGTTGTACAATATTTTAAAGATTTCTCGACACACACACACATATATATAAGGAAAAAACTTGCCCACTTGTGAGAGTAGGCAAAAGGTAATACTCTCTCTAGAAGTATTGTGACTTTGAGGATAAGTTATGAAGTATTAGATCATGAGATGCAACAGATATTTTTGGATATTGCATGTTTTTTATTGGATCATCTAAACAAAATCTCCGACTTACATGTGGGATGCCTGTGATTTTTCCTCGGAAAGTGGGATTGAAGTATTGTGTCCTATCTCTCTAATTAATAATTTAAGGAGAGATAAAATAGACTCGGACGAGAGAGTGATGATTAGGCAACTTTCGGCTGATGTGACATGGAAAAGTCCAGTTTTGGAAATTATTTTGAGAGAAATCTATTTCGAAAGTGTTTTTTTTTTTGGAGGATTATGTTTTGAAAAACAAAGTCGATTGTGGATCGAAATATAATAATAAATTTTCCTCGAATGTCTTAATAAAGTGTCTAGGAGACATTTTATTACCAAAGCCCTATCACTCCTATATAATCCGACTATTGATACTTTCTTGTCATTGACTCATCTACATTAGGAACATCAGCATTAACCCTCCTTTTCAGTAGATGGGCTTTCACCATCCAATCTACTGACCAGTTGGCCTCTCCTATGGAGTGGGACTATTTGAACTTTTTGATGTTGGGCCAGCAGAGCTCTCTGCATTCAGTGATAATCTGGGAGGAAGCATAAACGACAAGCTGTCAGATTCCAACGTGCAGAAGGTCGCGTTCAGCTCGCGGGCTGAAGTAGTTGACCGTCGCCGAGGTAACCCGTCACCGGTCTCGCAAATCCATCGACGAATATCCCTGGAAAATCACGGCACACGCACCGCTGTAGCCCCGGCAGTGGACCCATTAAGACGGTGAGTTTTCTGGCTTCGATCCTGGGTGTTTTTCCATTTTGTTCCATCTGATATTTAGCTTCCGTGCATCGCCATCTCCGCTTGCGCAACTGACCTGGGGTCGGGGGCTCTGTTTCCTCAAGGCAAAATTGTTGCGAGCTTTCTGCGAAATTTAGTGTAGTCCTAAACGATACTCGTTGGTTTTCTTTTCTGTTTTCTCATTAATAGAAAAAGCAAGTCAAGTCCAAGTCGTGCTCGCTTTCAGTCAAAACCCCTGCGTAGGCTCTGCGCACCTTCTGAATAATGCCGCGGAAATTGCGTGTGCAATTATCGCCGTGGAAGGGTCTTGGACCGTTAGACGGCAAGAACTCATTGTTCAAGCACGCGCAGTAGAGAGTGTTGTGTGTTGGTAATCCATCCTCGAAGGCTGAGAATCGGTGGAGATCACAGCAGCGGGTGGATTTTCTTGTTTGAGCACTCCTCAGGTAATCAACGACTCCTTGCTCTTCTCTTCTCTTCTCTGCTTCCTGCTTTGGTTGCTCTATTTTCTTCTGATGGTTTGTATCAAGAGTCTTTATTTTTGTTCAAATGTAGCTCCGAATAGAGTTGAGAGACATTTCTGCAATTCCCAGATCTGGGATTTCATATTCCTCTTCTTTTGAGGCTCTGCTCCATCAATCTCTTTTACTGCCCTTGTATTAATACAATCCTCTCGAGATGAAAAGAAGAGTACCCACTGATCCAGAAGATCCGATACATGGGGAGTCTTCCTCATCGACCTCTCCACATGTAGGTGATTGTGAATGCAGAACCAAAAAGCCAAAAGGAAATGACCACGAAGTATTCTTGAGCTTTAGAGGGAAAGACACTCGCAAAGGCTTCAGCGATCATCTCTATACTAGCCTTGTCAATTCAGGGATTCATGTGTTTAGAGACGACAATGAGCTTCATGTTGGTGAGGAGATTGGTCCGGAGCTTCTCTGTAGTATTACGCAGTCTAAAATCTCAATCCCAATTATCTCAGAGAACTATGCTTCCAGTAGATGGTGCCTTCGCGAGCTGGCTCAGATGTTGAAATGCAAGAGAAGCAGAGGGCAAATAGTGTTGCCCATATTTTATAAAGTGGAACCCTCGCAGTTGCGGCATCTTACAGGGAGTTTGGAAGATGCTATCAATGCACATAAAGAGAATTTGGATGAAATGGTTGTGAAGGAATGGGAAGAAGCCCTTGAAGAAGTCAGTTCCTTGAAAGGATGGCAATCGGACAAAGTTGATAATGGGTACATTATTCTCTACCAAAACTCTTTTAGTTTCTCAAAACTAGATCTTACTTGAAAAAGAATGTAAATATTGCCATACTATACTAAAACTCGCTGTTATTTGACAGGCATGAAGGAACATTGGTTAAAATTGTTGTCGGAAAAGTTATGAGTGAGTTGAAAAGACTTTTTCAGCTAATTATTCCCGAACGGTTGGTGGGAATTGATGATCGTGTGGAGCAGGTAATGAGCTTGATAGATGCTAAATTCAATGATACAAGGATTATAGGAATTTATGGAATGGGCGGCATCGGTAAGACAACTCTTGCAAAGGTACTATACAACAAACTCTCCGGTCATTTTGAGTATCTTAGCTTTGTGGCAAATATTCGAGAAACATCTTGGCGCAAGGGTATTGAATGCCTACAAAAGCAGCTCATTTACGATATACTGAGAAGTCCGCACGATGTTTCTAATGTTGACGAGGGAATCGGTGTCATCAAATCTCGATTTACAAGTAAGAAAGTTCTCATTCTCCTTGATGATATTGAGGACAAGACTCACTTGAATGCTTTGGCTGGAGACGGTAGTTGGTTTAAAGCAGGAAGTATAGTCATCATCACAACTAGAAACAAGAGCATTCTCGATGAGGCTGGTGTAGGCTACATGTACCAACTCAATGAGTTGTCTTTAAATCAATCATTGATTTTATTTAGTAGACATGCATTTCGAAAGGATTCTCCACAGAGTGATTATCAGATTATCTCTCGTGATGTTGTATCTACTACTGGGGGGCTTCCGTTAGCTCTTGAAATTATAGGTTCATTCTTATGTGGAAAGACAAAAAAAATATGGAAAGATACATCAAAGAGATTAAAGAAAGCGCCTGATAAGAAAGTCCAAGAGACTTTGAGGATAAGTTATGAAGCATTAGATCATGAGGTGCAACAGATATTTTTGGACATTGCATGTTTTTTTATTGGATCATGTAAACAAAATCCGACCTACATGTGGGATGCTTGTGATTTTTTCCCGGAGAGTGGAATTGAATTATTGTATCTTATGTCTCTAATTAAAATTGACAAAGATGGCAAGCTAATGATGCATGATCAATTGAGAGATTTTGGAAGGGAAATTGTTCGTCTAGAAAATCATAAGGAGCCTCAAGGCCGTAGCAGATTATGGATTTATGAGGAAGCCATAGACGTGCTTGACAGCAACAAGGTAAGAGTTTTCTCTACTTGTCTTAGTTAGTGAATGTGAGTCCCTCTTTTTCTTTTTTTTTGTTTGAGATAAAAATTATTGTTAGTCCCGAGTCTCCAAAACTTGCCACTTCTACCAACAAAAGGGCTCCTTCATTTAATTGCTGTTCCTGCCTAATTCTGAGACACAATTGAGGAGCAATTTCCTGGTTATTGATGAATTTGAGTTCCTAAAATATTGGATTAAAACGATGGAAAAATGTAAAAGGATTGATTTCCTTCAGTATTGAATGTAATCTCTCTTCATGTCTAATCTTTTTGGAAGCAAGATCTCATTAATTTATGGGCAAATTGATCAAAAAAATTTAGATTACTACTATTTCATTGCGACAAAATTAACACACCAATGAAAAGATAGCATCAAACATTTGTAGAAAATAGGAGTAAAAATCATTGATATAACATTTGATATATGACCGAATTTTCTTCCATATACAATGAAAAACACTTATTCAAGAAACACGTGATAAGAAATGAATGTAAAACACGTCTGTACTTTTTCGGATTACATTCTCATTTTCATATCAGAAAGTTGAAAGTGAGAAGCCTACACCATTTTAGTATGGCATCAAATTGAAATTAGTCTAGCTTTTCTTAAATACAGTTTGTTTCATCTCATCATTCAAAACTTACGGTCCACAATGTTTTCTAATTGTAGGGCACTAGTAAGATTGAGGCCCTTCGTCTAGACAAATATGATTGTAAAAGAAGCTACACTGGTGAACAATTTAAAGAACTGACCAATTTGAGGTTCCTTAAAGTGAGCACTGCGAATCTTGTTGGAGATTTCCTGAACTTGCTTCCCCAATTAAGATGGCTTCAATGGGAGGATTGTCCCTTGGATTTCACAGCAGCCAACTTTCATCCGAAGAAATTGGTTGTGCTTGATCTCTCGTGGAGTGGGATTTTGGAGGACTGGGGAGGATGGGATCCACTCAAGGTAAGATGTAGAGACGGCATATCTCTTGTGGATAATCACGTGTTGTTGAAGGTCCAATCTCACCAAGTTCTCCTTTTCTCCTTTTTTTTTTTCTGGAGTGGTTTAATATCCTTCGTTAGATTAGGAATGTTTCTCTAAATATGAGAGGAATTTGTAGGCACCTAAATATACGATAAACTTCTGTCCTTAATATCGTAATTTAATAATATCTTAACAAACACTCATGCTTGACACTTGACATATTGAAAAAAAACCTGTTTTAACTGTATTAATTAAAATCTATTGGAGATATAATTACAGTATTTGTGCCTATCTTGAGTTTATTTAATCTAAATTGTTTGTGGCTTCTAAGTGAATCTTTCCTGATGTATGTCCTTTTAGCAATTCTTGTTACATATCTATATCAATCTTCTTTCTCGAGAAATGAAAAGTTACAATTATTTAGGTATAGTTTGGTACTACCAGAGAAACACTCTTAACTGTCTTTGACCTGATATACTATTTGAATGTTCATAGACAGAATCAATTGTTTTAGAAACAAAAGTAAACACTAATATTTGAAAATAAGTGCATTGCTTCATAATGGATTTTGTGAGGGCGAATTATATGTTAGTTTTGTGCGTGTTAGCCAGTTGATATTTATTTGAGCCAAATTGCAAGATATGCCTAATGCAGTAAGAAAATAAAGTTAGCACTTGTATGTATGTCCCTAACATTCTTTTTGCAATAGATATGCTCAAAAATTATTTCTATGTTGGTGATGTAGCCAAACACTACTACTACTTAAGGAATGTATAAATAGAACAAACGTGACGTAGTGGAGTACCGTAGCAATGATAGCAAGGGAACCGAGCTTTGAAACATTTATATATTGTTTTAAAAAGTCTGAATAAAAGGAGCAGTGCAGTATCGGAAAAGCAGTTCAATCTCATTTAGGTATCCTCTCTTTTCTTTCAGATGGCAACCGAGCTCAAAGTTCTCAACCTCTTGAATTGTCGATCTTTGAGAAGAACTCCTGACTTGTCTGCTTTCAAAAGCTTGGAGATTCTTTTATTTGAAGGATGTTGGCATCTGGAAGAGATTCATCCTTCTATTGGTGACATCACGACCCTCGTCTCCTTGAATGTCAGGAGTTGTAATAGACTGGAGGAGCTACCAGCAGGAGTAGGTAGAATGGAAAAATTAAGGGAGCTTCTCTTAGATCATACTGATATACAAGAGATTCCTATTTCGGAAGGTTGTTTGATGAAGTTGGAGACACTTAGTGCCTCGTCTTGTAGACAACTAGCTAAACTTCCAGAATCCATGGGCTCCCTTGTGTCATTAACTCTATTGGACCTATCTAGGACACGGATTGAAGAATTACCCGAATCGATTGGTTCTTTAAAGGAGCTCAAGACTCTTGATGCCTCTAATTGTGCATCGTTAGCCCGCATACCCAGCTCCATAGGTCACCTAGCATCTCTGCAGTGCTTGTTATTATGGGGATGCCCCTCGTTGAGAGAAATTCCCGATCCGATTGGAAAGTTGACATCATTGGCCGAACTGCATTTAGCAAGGACAACAATTGTGGAATTACCTGAAAGCATTGGGAATCTGCAGAATTTGAGGATCTTGGACATTCGTCGAACTTATATAACAGAATTGCCTAGTGCTATCGGAATGTTGGCGAAACTCCAAGAGTTGAGAGCTTCAGGATGCAAAAATCTGGATGGACTGCCTCGTAATATAGGCAAACTGGTTTCGTTGAACAAGCTTAATTTAGACAAGTCGGGCATTACGGGCTTGCCAAAAAGCATTTCTAAGCTCTCTTCTATCCAAAACCTAAGTGTTCGATGTTGCCAAAAGCTTCAAGAACTACCAGAATTGCCCTCTGGCATAACAGCTCTACGTATCACTTGCCAGAGTCCGTCGTTGCCAAATCTTTCCCAACTAACCCTTCTCAAGAAACTCACTCTTTTTGATTGCCGTTGGCTTGAATATCTCCCAAAGCTTCCCGTTGGGCTATCAATGCTTTCTATTACACGTTGTGGAAAATTGAAAGTGGTGACAAATTTGTCATACTTGAAGCACTTATCTGAATTGTATCTTGAGGAGTGCTATGAGCTGACAGAAGTCACCGGTCTGGAAGGTTTACAATCCCTCTATAACTTACGTGTACGGGAATGCCCTAATATATCTAGGCTTGATGATGTCGAATCCTGTGATTCTGCATCCTCAACATGACATTGAGAATCAGACTTTTAGATTAATAATGTTTTTGCAAGTTCTGTATTTGAAGGTTGTGGTTGCTCGCAGGTCATCTATTAACTTGTTTGTTTTGTATACATGGCGAGTTAAACTTCTATCTTCCGTTTGATTCTTATAATGCCAGGCATACTGGTTTATACGTGATGTTGACATGGTGGAAATTACAAGATGTTTTGTCTTGTAATTTCCTTAAGGTGGACGATTGAGGTCCTATGCTTATCAATGACGTGAATTTTCCTGCTTTTTCTGATTGCTTGAATTGTTTTTTTTTTTATAGTTCTGCCATATTTCAACAGTAATTCACTCTCTTTCTGTTCTCATATGATTGCTCAAAATAATTTAATGATTTACTCGTGGATTATTAAGGAAGCTTCTGGTGGCAAAGGAGAGAGATCGTACTGCTGGATTTGTGGTACTCTCGATCCCCAGAATTTCCTTCAAGCTAATTTCAGAGGATGTGAATTTGATAGGCGGCAAGTCTGCGAGAGTGAGTTCATAGTTTAGTTGTCATTTTAAATTCTTTATGAATTGTCAATCTGTCGAGTTTGATCCTAACAAGATTCACACCGTTTATGCTGTCACCACGTGATTTATCTTCTGCTCATAAGTCATTCTAATGTTCGCTACGCCAATGAGGATTTTGTTCTAGTGATGCTCTGTTTTGACTTTCCAGAATGCAAGTTCTGTCTCCTGCTGCTTTCTGATTTTCTTGTGATCTTCGTCTTCGTGATATAGGAACAATGAATAGAGCCAAATTTCAGAATTATGGAGAACCGTGTATGTATACCAACGAGACTCACGAACTATTACAAGTTTGAGCAATCTTATCTGTAAGACTCATGCTGGAATTATGAGACGAAGCCTTTCTAAGGAGTGTATTCACTTTATGACGAGTAGCAACATCTCATAATCTATCAATACTCTATCTATATGAATTGTCATCTGTCGAGGGGGACACATGTGGAAAGTTATTCAATTTTAAGAATAAATAACAATCATGGGATGGTTAGTCAAGGTGGATGCAAAATGGAAAAAACTTCTAAATTTTACTCATAAAGATTAAACGAACCTTGCACGTTAGTACTCAGTAAAGGGAATTCTCCTAGCCAAAAATAAGGAATTTCTATATAGGACAATTTTATTGTACGTGTGAAGTTGAGTCTATCAAGATTTAAGGTGGTCTTCTATGTTATTAAAAATATCAAGACGTGTGTCTATTCGAACTTACTTTTTCAAAACGAAGTGTCTATTAATGTCAACATAGAAGAGTCATCTAGAAAGTCCGCCGCTCAAAATGCAAAGAGGAGTGTCTGGTCCAAGCATACTATTTCTTAATTGTATGTCTTTTCATGCAATAAGATAAAAATAACACTAATCGATGGGGCATTTCTGTCTAAAATTCGAGAAAGAAAAGAATTGTTAGTATGCTTAATTAAAAAAGTGAAAAGTGATGCATATTTAAATGCCACTATTTTGAATAATATGGATAGAAGCTCTATTTATCTATGTTATCTGAAACGGGGTTTAATATAATGAAAAATCCAAAATTGGCACATCTATGACAAACTAAATTAGCACATCTATGACAAACTTACCCAAAACATTTTTGGGTCACCAAAAATCCCAAATTGGTACACCTCTGATAAATTTACTCAAAACTAATTTTTGAATCACTAAAAACTCCAAGTTGGTACACACATGACACATTTATCATCCGTTAGTTTCCGTCAAATTTTAATACGAAATTGCTGAACTATATGACACACAGCAATAACTTGGTTAACGTGGCAAGTCCACGTGGAAATCCATAACTCTCTCTCTTTGTTTTTTCAATTAGCTCTAATTTGAAAACAAATGGGGCTCATTCTCTGTCTCCCTTAGAGCATGAAAAACCCTAGATTGTCTTCCGACAACTTCATTGATAGAGCTGGAAGATGATGCGCTTTTCTGCGAACCACTTCCACTTGAAGCCATTGGACATCCTAATTTGGGGATTTGGATGAGTTAGTTGTCTCACCCTTCCGAGCCTTGCAAACTTGCTACTCCGGTTCACTCAAGCCGTTCGCGATGATTTGTGCGCCTTTGATGCTATACGTATATGCTTAATGAGGCCTCTTGTTTTGAAATGGGACTTTTCCTTACTACGCCAAGAGCTCCTTTGTGTTATGTCAAGATAGTTACCTCGCTATCGCACTCATTTCCAAGTTTATGTTCATCACCGTATTAGCTAGCTCGCTAAGTGCTTTCCCACGTCATGGGCACTAAACTAGGCTCGCTTTTGTTGCTTGCTCATGCTTATGCTCGCTGGGGCGTTTTCATATGCCTCGATTTGGATTTTTATGATGTGCTCAGCAGGGCCCTCATTAGACTCATTTTGTTCTCTCGCTTATTCATGTTGTTGCCAATGGAATGTCTTGAGCAATTTTGGTGATTAGTGTTCGTTTAACTTGTTGAGAGAACTCTGCCATCCGAATATTTTTGCTGTTCATTGGCGAAGATAGTTGCTTTAGGCTGGGACTGGTGGACTTTCTCATCTTACCTATAAATTAGGAGCAAGTAGAGAATCTCTCCATCCAGTCTTGTCAGGCTAAAGCGTTCGCAGTCTGCCGTCTCTTCCCCTTCAGTCTCCTTCCACCTAGCTACTTCCATCTAGGTACACAAATGTTTCACTCCTTTAATCACGAGGATAATAATATTATTGCTGTCCAAGTTTTGTGCTGTGATTATTTTAGTTATTCTCAAGTAAGTGGAGTGTGCTGTTATGCATCCTTGTCCCCCGTTCTGCCAAGTGATGTTTCTCCTCTTTTTCTCTGTACGTGCTGGCATGTGCATCGGGAGAACATTGGGTTGGTAAAAGAAAAAGTGGGAAATCAAAAGAACTAAAAAATAAGAAGAAGATAGGTAGTAGTTGAGAGCGGATGTGTGAGCAAGTGGGAAGCGAGAAGAACAAAAACAGAGAGACGCGGACGAGAGAACTCGCGAGGAAAGGAGGGGGGAGACTTTGAATGCCCGTCTGCATTTGTCGCGGACGAAGATGAGGCGCTCTTTTACTTTCGTTTTGATTGTTAAATGCTATGTGAAACCTTGGAACCTTAGGCTCCAAACCCAGCGTTTCATAAATCTTTGACCGAAAGAAAGATACCTCTTTTTTTTTTTCCTAATTTTTCAGGCCAGCACTATTTCCATTAAATGATTAAATCCACTCCCTTTTATGCTAAAAAGCTCAATCTTTGAGTTTAAAGTGATGATGACCCCATTCCTTTTTTTTTTCCTTTTTCTATTTAGAATAGCTACCATAATTAAGCATTTTACATGTTTTGTTTTTTAGCGTACTAAAAAAAAATATTACTATAACGTTTTACATGCACTATGTGAAATTATCTTGCTAATAATAAGGAAAAAAGACAATCTTTGATATAAAATTGAAAAGTCTCTTCTTCATCATTGATCTTATAACAACTTATCTATTTTTTGTTCCTTCACACTTTCTTGGTGAACTTTTTATTTATTTCATTAGTCTAAAATATATATCAAGTCTCTTTATTTACTATATCAAATAATTTATCTTTTTTCCTTATTATATTGGTGAGATACTTTAATATAGAGCATGTAAGACATTAGAGAAAGCACAATGAGGTATTTTGATATTTTTTGTAAACAGTTCATAGATGATATTAATTTTTATCAATTCAAAACAATGATATTTCACTAATATTTTGAAAAAAGATTCTTACTTTATGTAATGTTTTGATTTAATTAAATTTCATCTACTTAACAGTTTATCAACAAAATTTGATCGACAATGCAGAAAAGAACTATATTTCTTGGAAATTTCTCTTTTCGACAAAACAATTTTTTTATGGAAGTAATGTTAACATTAAAAAAACATAGTATTTTTAATATACGTGAAATCTACAATAAACAAAAACTACACGTATGAAATTCTTAATTATGCTAGGTAGATCCTACATAGATATAGAAACACTTTTAAAAAAAGGAAAGTAAATAAATTTGGTACCATTAATTTAAATTGCAATTGAATGATTAATGACAAATTTGTTTTTTTTTTTGGTGAAAATTGAGTGGATTGAGTCATATATGGGTGGAAACAGCTCCGCCCTTTTTTTTTAATGTTGGAATACTTTCAAAGTGGGGTAGAATCTATTTGTTCCCTGATCTATGGTTTCCTGGAGCTAACCATTTGATAAATTAGCCAAGATTTTGACTGGATACGAAATTATTGAAATTTTACTTTTTTAGTCTTACTAAGGTTCAATTTCATCGCTTAGTTTTATTCATGCTTACTAATATCATCTTAGTATTGATTGTTTTGTGCATGGTTTGCTTTAGAATTACTTTTCATAAAGGATAGTCTTTATTTTATTGGGTTATATTTCGTTACCCCATGAAGTAGCGCATTTTGGGAGGAGTTAGTGTTATTATAATATAACATATCTCATTTGCGTGTACCCTTTCTTTTTATGTATTAGTTTATGTTAACTATGTCTTAAATTCTTTATGGGTTTGGGTGTTTTTCTCAAGTTATTAGATTAAGAAGTAGAGATAAAGTCTAAAGTTTTTGAGCAACTTTTGTAACTCTTGAATTTCTACGGTGGATTTTGCTTCTCCTTTTCCTGTGATTTTTCCTACAAGGGTTTTCGTAAATTTGTGTGTTATTTTATTGTTCTTAGTTTTAATGTTATTGTAGTTTCCGCATTAGTCATGGCAATCAGAATGCTCAAATACCTTATACCTTAAGAATTGGTTTGAAATCTACAAGAGTCGGTCGGAAGCTGGCTGTGAATTGGACGGAAAAGGAAGAGAACCTGTCTTGTCAAATAATAACCGATTCGGTTTGGGAGGATGAATCAGTTTGGTTTGCAGAGGAAGAACTAGCTGACTATGCAGGCTACGCATATGAGGCTGACGTGGTTGATGATGTGGCGCTAACATGGCAATCTGACGTTGCACTGACAAGGCAATCTTATGTGGCAATAATATGGCAGCTACATGGCGTCGGCGTGGTGGCTGACACGTGCGTTGATTGGATGGCTTGACTTACGATGATGTGTTGATAACATGTGGGTGACGTCAATGATACATCATGTGCAGGAGCAGTTGTCTACGACGCTCGCTCTCAAGCTGGCAACAACACAGGGCAGTCCTTGTTTTCGGAAGATCTGGTCGGCGATGTCCTCAGGTCGTTCAGCAACACCCTATCCCTATCGAGCGACGCCTAGCCCGACGAGGTCTTGCAGCTCCCGACCAACGCCTGTGTCATGTCCGAGGTCTCCGAGAAGAGCGAGAGCATCAAGACCACGGTCCCGAGGCAATTAAGGGCCAACGTTCGTGTTTTATTTACTTCCGACTTTGTCTGAAAAGTAATTTATCTATTTAAGTGGAGTTTCGAGTAAATTTAAAAAACATATGAAGCTTCCTTTTGATAATAACAATTACATATAAGGTGAGCACCACATGCTTGAAAATTACAGTGTGAAGATCTCTTAGAATTTAGTAAAAAAGGAAATGTGAAAAAGATAGTTTTCCGGGATAAGAACAATATATGTGCCATAACTTTTATTGCTTTAACTCCCGAAACTTTTTTTTTTTTCGATTAATTGAATACCAATTTTTTTAAAAATCGTTTACTTGAGTGCCATTGGCGATTTGTGTGACTGGAAAAATAAGCTGACGTGGCTCGCCGGAATAATCCAATTAGCAAAAAGTAAATGAAACAACGTCGTTTTGGCCTTATTGGTAAAAAATTATAAAAAAACTAAAAAAGGGGGGGGGGGGGGAAGAGATTAGTCGCTCGCCAAATCCTCTGTTTTTCTCTCTTCTTCTCCATGGTTGAGCCATGGTTTCTGAACAGAGATTAGTCATTCAAGGAAATGTTGAGGTTAAGAGCTTATAAAGGGGGAGAGACGGTGAATAGAGAGAGGGAGCTGAAAAATTATGAAACCTGAAGGGTGAAAGGTCAAAGAAAATCAGTATGGGAGCTGAACTGGATGAGTCGGCAAAACAGACGGAAAAAAGAAAAAAAAAGTGACGCTGGTGATTTTCCACTGATGCAGCCAATGGGGCATCTTCATCACCTTATTTCTTTGCGCGATTTGCAGGATTCCTGCGAGGACCATGGCGATTCTTGTCCTGGACCCAACAATTTCTTTTGCGATTCCTCTGAATCAAGCACAATTCATTGCATCGCGCTACTACACTCATCATCATCTCAATCTCATTGGAAGCCGATTCAACTGGTCCCCACTTTGCTATCTCATAAGCTTGAAGTCTCCGCTGCCCATCTTATGATCGAGCCTCCCTATTGCTCAAGCTTATTGCAAAACATTCCCCTTTCTAGAATTTAGGTTCCATTTTGAAATGAATTTGCGAAAGAAATGGCCACAGCGAAGTTGTTTTTGCCCTTTCTTGTCACGTCAATTGAAGATTATCCTAGTTAGACTAAAATTTCTTTTAAAAGAGTCAGATCACAGTAAAAAATTAATCTAAAATGCCACGTAGGATGGTTTGCTAGGACAAGCACTCAAGTGAACCATTTTTCATCAATTTAGTACTCAAGTAATTGAAAAAAAAATTATGATACTCAAGTGAGTATCGTAAGAAAGTTATTTCACTTGTATTGTCGTTATTCCTGTTTTCGTTTCGTTGTTGATATGATTTTGGGACACATCTTGACAGATCATAATTGGATTATAACGAGCTTGTCTAACTTGCAGAAAATAAAAGTTATATTTTATTTTTTCATTATCTTGTTATTGGACAGAGGATGAAAAAGGTTTTATCTAGAATTAATTATATTTATGGGTCTAAGCAATTCTAACATGAAATGGAAGTTACTCATTTTTGCGTACAAAGACTTTAGAGACACGGACAAGACTGGATCGGAATTTGATCCAACACGGGCACCAATGGAGGACATATAATCAGAAATCGCTTCCCAGCTTTGAGTACCCAGGTACTTCATAAATGATACATCTGTTTTCATTAATTTCTCATATATATTTTATTTGTTTTGTTATAAGTTAAGATATACATATGTATCTTAATAATTTTAACATGAATTGGGAATTACTCATTTTTCCACAGAAAGACTTCAGATGTATGGACAGTTGAGACGTCTGATTTGATCGACGACGGGCATCTATGGAAGAAATATGGTCAAAGACCGATTCTCAACTCCAAATTCCCCAGGTACTTCACAAATGATATACATTTTCATAAATATCTCATGTATATGCATATATTGAGAAAAATATTGTGTAAAGTCTTGCTTGATGTCTAAAACAAATATTATGTGGGCATCTTTACAATAAGTCGTGTCTTCAAAATTAATAAGAAAAACATCCATCCATCAACGTGGCTAAATTATTTATGCTTCTCTCACGATGAACAATTAAGCAAATAATGTGTTATTGCTTGTGATTAGTGTTTGGGGGGCACTTGCAGGAAGTACTTCAGGTGCGTTCACCAGATCGACCAGGGATGTCAAGCAACCAAGCTGGTCCAAAGGACATCACATGAACGACGCCTTTTCCTGATCACATACCACCCCCTTAAGTTTCAACACTAGCCTCATTGCCGAACAAGACGACAACAACACTAACAACCCCATCTTCTTATACTTTCTATCAGTGAATCAGGAGCGAAAGTTGCCCAGTAAGGATGATCTGAACCCCCGCGGCCACAGCCATGACGACAATAGCAACAATAACAATCAAGCCGTATGATCCGATTACTATGCCGTATTCGAATCTGCTAGGGAGATCTAAGCCCTATCGTCAGATCAAGGGATGTGATGTTCGGTGTTTAGGGTCTCAATAGTGCTGATATGATTGTGGGGTCTGAGTTTGATGATATGTTGGATTATGAACTTCAATGTTGATTTTGGTGTAAGTTTCTTCATTAATGTGCGACGTGTTTGCTAGATGAGTTTCCTTAAAACTATTTAATCCTCCGCCGTGTTTAGGAGAAAAAGGAAACATATAATAGCTAGTGTAACAATATTATGTTGTCGAAAATTATTTTGTAATTATGGGATTTTATATATCATCTAGAGACTCTCTCACTTTGAGGAACACCAAGTATAGGGGAAAATTGTCCAATCAATCCTAAAACCTATTGTACGGATATCAATTTAGTACTAAATTTTCAAATTTACCAATTTAGTCATGAACTTTGTGTGACTTCAGCACTGTTTGCTTTTCGTCGTCCGTGTTGGCAATCACATAAGATATTTGGAAGTTGCTCATTAACACAATTTTGGCAGAGGATAAATATGTCACACGTGTACAAGTTTGGAGTAAATTTGTTACAATGATACAAGTATATGATTTTTGGTGTCACGGAAAATAGTTTGGGGTAAATGTGTCTTACAGTTACAAATTTAAAGTTTATAATGTCACAAAAGAAATTATGATAAATATGCCATAGTCGGTATTGTTTGGAGCTTTTTTGTGACTTTTTACCTAATACTAATAAGACAAGATAAAGAGGTGGGCATTCGCCCGACCTCCCACTTATCTTCCTTGCCTATTGCCCGCGACCATGGGCACTTTTGTCCTCGTCAAAAAGCCACCCCCTCTCTCTCTTTCTCGTCACAAAGCAAGCACAAGACCTGTCTCATCGATGGAGCGTTCCGCTTGGCCCAAGAGCCTCTCCTCAAGACGCAAGCACGCGATCATGGAGCTCCTCCATTCCCAGAATCCCACAAAGAAGCTCAGAGATCTCTTCGACGCTCACTCTCAAACTGGCAATAACACAGGCCAGCCCTTGTTTGCGGAAGATCTGATCGTCAACGCCCTCAGGTCGTTCAGCAACACTCTATCCCTATCAAGCAGCTCCGAGTCTTACGAGGTCTTACAGGTCCCGATCAACACCCGGTCCCGAGGTAATTAAGGGCCAAAATTCGTGTTTTTTTTTTTGATTTTGTCTCAATAGTAATTTATCCATTTAAATGGAGTTTCACATAATTCAAACGCATATGAAGTTTCTTTTTGGAAGAACAAATGCATATACGGTGAGCATCGCATGTTTAAAAATGACTCTGAAGATGTCTTAAAATTTAGGAAAAAGATAAGACATGAAAAGATTGCCTTTCTGTTCATATGATTTTCGGACACAACTTAACAGATCATAATTGGCTTATAATGAGCTTGTCTAGCTTGCGGAGAATAGAAGTTTTAGTTTTGTTATTTCATATATGTTATTGGGCAGAGGATGGAAGAGGTTATACATGGAGCTAAATTATATATGGACATTTCTAACATGAAATGGAAATTACTCATTTTTGCGTAGAAAGACTTTAGATACATGGCCAAGATTGGACCAGAATTTGATGGCCGATGGGCACCAATGGAGGACATATGATCAGAAATCGATTCTCAACTTCAAGTTACGCAGGTACTTCACAAATGATACATCCATTTTCACTGATTTCTCATATATATATATATTGTATTTGTTTTGTTATTAGTTAAATTATGCATATGGGTCTTAATAGTTCTAGCTTGAATCAGGAATTATTCATTTTTCTGCAGAAAGACTTCAGATACACGAACAAGACTGGACTATAATTTGATTGATGACAGGCACCAATGGAGGAAATATGGTCAGCAAGCAATTCTCAACTCGGATTACCCGATATACTTCACAAATGATATACCTTTTCCATAAATATCTCATATTTATATGCATATATTGAGAAAAATATTGTATAGAGTAGAGAGAAATCAATTCCTGCTTGATGTCTAAAACAAATATTATGGGGAATCTTTAGAATAAGTCATGTCTTCAAAATTAATAAGAAACACATCCATCTATCAACGTGGCTAAATTATATATTCTTCTCTCCTGATGAACAATTGAGCAAATAATGTGTTATTGCCTGTGATCGAAGCTGAGGTTGGGGGCACTTGCAGGAACAACTTCAGGTGCGCTCCCAAGATCGACCAGGGATGTCAAGCCACCGAGCAGGTCCAAAAGATAAAGGATGACCCACCCGTTTACAGGACCATTTACCAAGGCCACCACACTTGCAAGAACCTCATCCTCAAATCCCCCCCGCTCATCTTGGACTCACCAAGCCCTGGGGACTCCTCCATCCTTGTCAGTTTCAACACCAGCCTCACTCCCAAGCCTGACCACAACAACAACAACCCCTTCTCTTCATCAATTTCCTCGTCGGTGAAACACGAGCCAAAGCTGCCCAGCGAGGATGATCTGATCCCCTGCAGCGGCTCTCACGACGGCAACAACAGCAACAACAATAACCAGTCCACATCATCCGACTACTATGCCGTGTTCGAATCAGCCAGGGAGATCTGGGCCCCATTGTTGGATCAAGATGATGACGACGACGACAAGAATTTATCTATTTAAAAGGAGTTTCGAGTAATTTATAAAAACATATGACGTTTCTTTTCGGCAAGAACAATTATGTATAAGGCGAGCATCACATGTTTGAAAATGACAAGTGTGAAGATCTCCTAGAATTTAGGACAAAGGGAAGACAAGAAAAGATCGTCTCGCTGCTCATATGACATTGCACACGACTTGACAGATGATGATTGGAATAAGAGCTTGTCTAATTTGCAGAGAATAGAAGTTATTGTTTTATTATTTCTTTTATTTTGTTATTGGGCGGAGGATGAAGAGGTTTTACATGGAGCTAAATTATATATATGATCTAAATAGTTCTAACAAGAAATGGGAATTACTCATTTTTGCGCAAAAAGGTTTTAGATACACGGACAAGACTCTACCATAATTTGATCCATGATGGGCACCAATGGAGAAAATATGATCAGAAACTGATTCTCAATTTTGAGTTACCTGAGTACTCCACGAATGATATGTCCATTTTCATTAATTTTTCATATATGTTTTTATTTGTTTGTTCTTAGTTAAGATATAAAAATGGATCTAAATAATTCTAACATGAAGTGGGAATTACTCATTTTTCCGCAGAAAAACTTCATACACATGGACAAGACTAGACCATAATTTGATCGACGACGGCTACTCATGGAGGAAATATGGTCAGAAATTGACTCTCAACTGCAAATTCCTCAGGTACTTCACAAACGATATATGCATATTCATAAATATTTTATTTATATATATGGAGGAAAGTTTTGTATTAAGTAGAGAGAAATTATTGCTTGATGTCTAAAACAAATATCATGTGGGAATCCGTGCAATGATTCATGGCTTCAAATTAATAAGAAACACATCCATTCTATTAACTCGGCTAAACTATTTATGCTTCTCTCATGACGAACAATTAAGAAAATAATTAGATGGTCATTGACCCTTGACATGTTATAAATTAAGGAGGCCGTTCTTAAATTTGCTAAATTTTAGCTTCATATTACCATAACACGAAATAATTCGTAATCTAATCGAAACAAGCACACCGTTTCTTTTTATCATCTACCATCATATGTAAGTTTTTCTTTTCAGGTTTTTTTTTGGATTTGAAGCTTCCTAACCCCCAAATCTACAATTAAGTGATCATTAATGTGTTAAAGCCATGATTGGGGCCACTTGCAGGTGCTACTTCAGGTGCGCTTTCAGATTCGACCAGAAATGTCTAGCAACCAAACTAGTCCAGAAGATGCTGAATGACCCATCCGTTTACGTGACTGTATACCGAGGCCTCCACACTTGCGGAAGCCCCACATCCTCGAATCGACCCCAATCATCCTGGATTCACCAAGCCCCGGGGACTCCTCAATCCTCTCCAGTTTCAACACTAGCCTCATTGCCAAACAAGACAACAACCGCCACCCCTATCTCTTCTCCTTCAACTTTCTCATAAGTGAATCAGGAGCAAGAGTTGCCCGGTGAGTGAGGATGATGTGAACCCCCACGGCCACAGCCATGACAGACAATAGCAAACAACAACAATCAATCCGAATCATCCGATTATTAGGCTTTATTCAAATCCGCGGGGGAGATCTAAGCCCCGTCGTCGGATCAGGGGGATGTGATGTTTAGGGTCTCATAGCTTTGATATGATTGTGGGGTCTGAGTTTGATGATATGTTGGATTATGAACTTCAATGTTGATTTTGGTGTAGGTTTCTTCATTAATGTGTGACGTGTTTGCTAGATGAGTTTCCTTAAAACTATTTATTCTCTACGGCGGTTTGTTGAGGAGAAAAAGGAGCCATATAATAGCTAGTGTAACAATATTACGTTGTCAAAAAATATTTTGTAATAACAGAGTTTTATATATCGTATAGAGATTCCCTCACTTTGAGGAACACCAAATACACGGGGAAATTATCCAATCAGTCCTTAACCTATTGTACGGATATCAATTCATTACTAAACTTTCAAATTTATCAATTGAGTCTTGAACTTTTGTGCGACGTTAGCACTATTTGCTTTTTCCGTCTTTCGTGTTGGCAGCCACATAAGATTTTTAGAAGGTGTTTGTTAACACAATTTTGACGAAGGATACATGTGTTCTACATGTACAAGTTTGTAGTAAATTTATCGCAACGATATAAGTTTAGGATTTTTGGTGTCATGGAAAGTAGTTTTTGGGGTAAATGTGTTATATTATTATAAGTTTGGGATTTATGATGTTACAAAAAAAAATTAGGATAAATGTGTCATGGTGGATTTGATTGGAAATTTTTTTGTGACTTTTTTTCCTAATACTAATCCCTTAATTATTTTTCAATCGTTTCTAACTATATCAATCAAAAAGAATAAAAAAAATATGAAATAATGATGCCGTTAGGCTTCATAAATATAATTTTGACTTACACGCGTAGTATGACATTTGAGAGAATAATATCATCACGTCCATCGATATATGATAGCAATTATAACAATAATAATACTAATAAGACCAGATATTCATTTCTTCTATATCCCTCAAGACGTGGAATTTTCGCACCACCTTCCACTTATCTTCCTTGCCTCTGGCCCATGATTGCGAGTCTGTTACCCTCTTCATTGTAAGTCTCCCTCTCTCCCTCTCAGTTACCCTCTTCATTGTAAGTCTTCCTCTCTCTGTCTCTCTCGATCGATCGATCGACTTTCACTTCCTCGTCACAAAGCAAAGCACAAGATCTCTCTCATCAATGGAGAGTTCCGCTTGGCCTAAGAACCTCTCCTCAAGCAGCAAGCACGCGATCCAGGAGCTCCTCCATGGCCAGAATCCCACGAAGAAGCTCAGAGATCTCTTCGACGCTCACTCTCAAACTGGCAATGACACAGGGCAGCCCTTGTTTGGGGAAGATCTGATCGTCGACGCCCTCAGGTCGTTCAGCAACACCCTATCCCTATCGAGCAGCTCCGAGTCCTACGAGGTCTTCCCGGTCCCGAGCAACGCCTGTGTCATGTCCGTGGTCTCCGAGGAGAATGAGAGTATCAACACCCCGGTCCAGAGGTAATTATGGGCCAAAATTCGCGTCCCTTTTTTTTTTTTGGTTTTGCCGACTTGGTCTGAAAAATAATTTATCTATTTAAGCGGAGTTTAGCATAATTTGATAAAAAACCTATATATGAAGTGTCTTTTTGGGAAGAACAATCACATGTAGGGTGAGCATCACATGTTTGAAATTAAATGATAGTGTGAAGATCTCTCGGAATTTAGGAAAAAGAGAAGACGTTAAGATCCTTTTGCTGTTCATGTGATTTTGGGACACAACTTGACAGATCATGATTGAAATATAACGAGTTTATCTAACTTGCAGGATCAAGAAGGTTTCTTTTTTCCTTGTTATTTCATTTCTTTTGTTATTGGGCAGAGGATGAAAGACGTTTTACATGGAGTTAAATTATATTTATAGGTCTAGAGTCGAACATGAATTGGAAATTACTCATTTTCCTGCAGAAAGACTTCAGAAGCATGGACCGAAGGGAGCTCTAATTTCACGGACGACCGGCACTCATGGAGGAATTATGTTGAGAGATGGCTTCACAACTCCGAATTCCCCAGGTACATCTTCACAATCGATATACATTTTCGTAAATATCCTTCATGATGTCTAAAACAAATATTATGGGGGAATCTTTACAATAAGTGATGGCTTCAAATTTATAAGAAACACATGGAATTGGAATACAACGAGTTTGTCTGACTTGCAGGATCAAAGAGGTTTCTTTTTTCCTAGTTATTTTATTTATTTTGTTATTGGGCAGAGGATGAAAGAGGTTTTACATGGAGTTAAATTATATATATGATCTAAATAGTTTCAACAAGAAATGGGAATTACTCATTTTTGCGCAAAAAGGTTTCAGATACATGGACAAGACCATACCATAATGTGATCCACGATGGGCACCAATGGAGAAAATATGATCAGAAATTGATTCTCAATTTTGAGTTACCTGACTACGCCACGAATGATATGTCCATTTTCATTAATTTTTCATATATATTTTTATTTGTTTGTTCTTAGTTAAGATATAAAAATGGATCTAAATAATTCTAACATGAAGTGGTAATTACTCATTTTTCCGCAGAAAAACTTCAGACACAGGGACAAGACTAGACCATAATTTGATCGACGACGGGTACTCATGGAGGAAATATGGTCAGAAATTGACTCTCAACTGCAAATTCCCTAGGTACTTCACAAACGATATATGCATATTCATAAATATTTTATTTATATATATGGAGGAAAATTTTGTATTAAGTAGAGAGAAATTGTTGCTCGATGTCTAAAACAAATATCATGTGGGAATCCGTACACTGACTCGTGGCTTCAAATTAATAAGAAACACATCCATTCTATCAACTCGGCTAAACTATTTATGCTTCTCTCATGACGAAAAATTAAGAAAATAATTAGATGGTATGGTCGTTGACCCTTGACATGTTATAAATTAAGGCGGTCGTTCTTAAATTTGCTAAATTTTAGCTCCATATTACCATAACACGAAATAATTCGTAATCTAATCGAAACAAGCACACCGTTTCTATTTATCCACTACTGGACGACGGGCACCAATGGAGGAAATATGGTCAGAAAGCGATTCTCAACTCGGATTACCCTAGGTACTTCACAAATGATATACTTTTTCCATAAATATTATATATATTTATATATATCTATATGCATATATTGAGAAAAATATTGTATAGAGTAGAGAGAAATCAATTCCTGCTTGATGTCTAAAACAAATATTTTGGAAAAACTTTAGAATAAGTCTCGTCTTCCAAATTAATAAGAAACGCATCCATCTATCAACGTGGCTAAATTATATATGCTTCTCTCCTGATGAACAATTGAGCAAATAATGTGTTATTGCTTGTGATCGAAGCTGTGGTTGGAGGCACTTTGCAGGAACTACTTCAGGTGCGCTCGCAAGATCGACCAGGGATGTCAAGCCACCAAGCAGGTCCAAAAGATGAAGGATGACCCACCCGTTTACAGGACCATTTACCAAGGCCACCACACTTGCAACAACCTCATCCTCAAATCCCCCCCGCTCATCTTGGACTCACCAAGACCTGGGGACTCCTCCATCCTCGTCAGTTTCAACACCGGCCTCACTCCCAAGCAAGACCACAACAACAACAACCCCTTCTCTTCATCAATTTCCTCGTCGGTGAAACACGAGCCAAAGCTGCCCAGCGAGGATGATCTGATCCCCTGCAGCGGCTGTCACGACGGCAACATCAGCAACAACAATAACTAGTCCACATCATCCGACTACTATGCCGTGTTCGAATCAGCCAGGGAGATCTGGGCCCCATTGTTGCATCAACATGATGACGACAACGACGACAAGTAATTTATCTATTTAAAAGGAGTTTCGCGTAATTTATAAAAACATATGACGTTTCTTTTCGGCAAAAACAATTATGTATAAGGCGAGCATCACATGTTTGAAAATGACAAGTGTGAAGATCTCCTAGAATTTAGGAAAAAGGGAAGACAAGAAAAGATCGTCTTGCTGTTCATATGATATTGCACACGACTTGACAGATGATGATTGGAATAAGAGCTTGTTTAATTTGCAGAGAATAGATGTTATTGTTTTATTATTTCATTTATTTTGTTATTGGGCAGAGGATGAAAGAGGTTTTCCATGGAGTTAAATTATATATATGATCTAAATAGTTTCAACAAGAAATGGGAATTACTCATTTTTGCGCAAAAAGGTTTGAGATACATGGACAAGACCGTACCATAATGTGATCCACGATGGGCACCAATGGAGAAAATATGATCAGAAATTGATTCTCAATTTTGAGTTACCTGACTACGCCACAAATGATATGTCCATTTTCATTAATTTTTTATATATATTTTTATTTGTTTGTTCTTAGTTAAGATATAAAAATGGATCTAAATAATTCTAACATTAAGTGGGAATTACTCATTTTTCCGCAGAAAAACTTCAGACACATGGACAAGACTAGACCATAATTTGATCGACGACGGGTACTCATGGAGGAAATATGGTCAGAAATTGACTCTCAACCGCAAATTCCCCAGGTACTTCGCAAATGATATATGCATATTCATAAATATTTTATTTATATATATGGAGGAAAATTTTGTGTTAAGTAGAGAGAAATTATTGCTTGATGTCTAAAACAAATATCATGTGGGAATCCGTACACTGACTCGTGGCTTCAAATTAATAAGAAACACATCCATTCTATCAACTCGGCTAAACTATTTATGTTTCTCTCATGACGAACAATTAAGAAAATAATTAGATGGTCGTTGACCCTTGACATGTTATAAATTAAGGAGGCCGTTCTTAAATTGCTAAATTTTAGCTTCATATTACCATAACACGAAATACTTCGTAATCTAATCGAAACAAGCACACCGTTTCTTTTTGTCGTCTACCATCATATGTAAGATTTTCTTTTCAGGTTATTTTTTGGATTTGAAGCTTCCTAACCCCCAAATCTACAATTAAGTGATCATTAATGTGTTAAAGCCGTGATTGGGGCCACTTGCAGGTGCTACTTCAGGTGCGCTTTCAGAGTCGACCAGAAATGTCTAGCAACCAAACAAGTCCACAAGATGCTGAATGACCCACCCGTTTACGAGACCGTATACCGAGGCCACCACACTTGCGGAAACCCCATATCCTCGAATCGACCCCAATCATCCTGGATTCACCAAGCCCCAGGGACTCCTCAATCCTCTTCAGTTTCCACACTAGCCTCATTGCCAAACAAGACAACAACCGCCACCCCTATCTCTTCTCCTTCAACTTTCTCATAAGCGAATCAGGAGCAAAAGTTGCCCTGTGAGTGAGGATGATGTGAACCCCCATGGCCACAGCCATGACAGACAATAGCAACAACAACAATCAATTCGAATCATCCGATTATTATGCTGTATTCAAATCCGCGGGGGAGATCTAAGCCCTGTCGTCGGATCAGGGGGATGTGATGTTTTGGGTCTCATAGCTTTGATATGATTGTGTGGTCTGAGTTTGATGATATATTGGATTATGAACTTCAATGTTGATTTTGGTGTAGGTTTCTTCGTTAATGTGCGACGTGTTTGCTAGATGAGTTTCCTTAAAACTATTTATTCTCTGCGGTGGTTTGTTTAGCAGAAAAAGGAGCCATATGATAGCTAGTGTAACAGTATTACGCTGTCGAAAAATATTTTGTAATAATGGGGTTTTATATATCATATAGATATTCCCTCACTTTGAGGAACACCAAATACAGAAGAAAATTATCCAATCAGTCTTTAACCTATTGTACGAATATCAATTCATTACTAAACTTTCAAACTTGTCAATTTAGTCCTGAACTTTTGTGCGACGTTAGCACTATTTGCTTTTTCTGTCTTTCGTGTTGGCAGCCACATAAGATTTTTAGAAGGCGTTTGTTAACACAATTTTGACGGAGGATAAATGTGTTCTACATGTACAAGGTTTGTAGTAAATTTATCGCAACGATATAAGTTTAGGATTTTTGGTGTCACGGAAAATAGTTTGGGGTAAATGTGTTATATTATTAAAAGTTTGGGATTTATGATGTTACAAAAAAAATTAGGATAAATGTGTCATGGTGGATATGATTGGAAATTTTTTTGTGACTTTTTTTCCTAAGACTAATCGCTTAATTATTTTTCAATTGTTTCTAACTATATTAATAAAAAAGAATAAAAAAAATATGAAATAATGATGCCGTTAGGCTTCATAAATATAATTTTGACTTACACGCGTAATATGACATTTGAGAGAATAATATCATCACGTCCATCGATATATGATAGCAATTATAACAATAATAATACTAATAAGACCAGATATTCATTTCTTCTATATCCCGCAAGACGTGGAATTTTCGCACCGCCTTCCACTTATCTTCCTTGCCTCTGGCCCATGATCACGAGTCTGTTACCCTCTTCATTGTAAGTCTCCCTCTCTCCCTCTCAGTTACCCTCTTCATTGTAAGCCTTCCTCTCTCTCTCGATCGATCGACTTTCACTCCCTCGTTACAAAGCAAAGCACAAGATCTCTCTCATCAATGGAGAGTTCCGCTTGGCCTAAGAATCTCTCCTCAAGCAGCAAGCACGCGATCCAGGAGCTCCTCCATGGCCAGAATCCCACGAAGAAGCTCAGAGATCTCTTCGACGCTCACTCTCAAACTGGCAATGACACAGGGCAGCCCTTGTTTGGGGAAGATCTGATCGTCGACGCCCTCAGGTCGTTCAGCAACACCCTATCCCTATCGAGCAGCTCCGAGTCCTACGAGGTCTTCCCGGTCCCGAGCAACGCCTGTGTCATGTCCGTGGTCTCCGAGGAGAATGAGAGTATCAACACCCCGGTCCAGAGGTAATTATGGGCCAAAATTCGCGTCCCTTTTTTTTTTTTTGGTTTTGCCGACTTGGTCTGAAAAATAATTTATCTATTTAAGCGGAGTTTAGCATAATTTGATAAAAAACCGATATATGAAGTCTCTTTTTGGGAAGAACAATCACATGTAGGGTGAGCATCACACGTTTGAAATTAAATGATAGTGTGAAGATCTCTCGGAATTTAGGAAAAAGAGAAGACGTTAAGATCCTTTTGCTGTTCATGTGATTTTGGGACACAACTTGACAGATCATGATTGAAATATAACGAGTTTATCTAACTTGCAGGATCAAGAAGGTTTCTTTTTTCCTTGTTATTTCATTTCTTTTGTTATTGGGCAGAGGATGAAAGAGGTTTTACATGGAGTTAAATTATATTTATGGGTCTAGAGTCGAACATGAATTGGAAATTACTCATTTTCCTGCAGAAAGACTTCAGAAGCATGGACCGAAGGGAGCTCTAATTTCATGGACGACGGGCACTCATGGAGGAATTATGTTGAGAGACGGCTTCAGAACACCGAAGTCGTGGCCACGGCCCTATTTTGGCCTGGAATCGGCCCGGTCAAACCCGGGCCCGGCCCGTTGACCGGGCCTGCTGTTCGGAACCGAAACCGGCCCGTGACCTACGGTCCCGGTTCCAAAAAAAATTTAAAAATACAAAAAAAAAAAAACCCTGCAGCGCTGCAGTAGGGCCTGCAGACCCCCACCCCCACGCCCCACCCACACCCACCTCCTCCAGTCCTCCTCCTCCATATCCCTCCTTCCCCTCTCTCCCGTGCGCCTCCTCTGGTCCTCCCATTTTTCTCCTCCGCTCGCCACCCGACTCCCCAGATGTGACCCCCGCCACCACCTATGGCCGCAGCTGCCGACGCCCCCTCCTCCTCCCCTCCTCCCGACCCCGCCCAGCCCCCGAAGGAGGAATGCCCCCCACTCCCCCTCCCCGTCCTCGTCCCCCTCCCCCTCCCGGCCCCCTCCTTCTCCCCCTCACCGCCGCCCCCGTCTCCCGCTTCATCTCCTCGCCGCCTTGGACCCCGCCTCCGCCACAGTGGCCAAGGCCGCGAAGCCCGAGCAACGACCGACGGAGGACCAGGCATGCAATTTTTATTTTATAATTTATTTTATTAATTTTTAAATCACAAACCGGAACCGGCCGGAACCGGAACCGGCCCAGAACTGCCGGTTCATACATGGCCACAAACCGGAACCGCCGGTTCCTGAATCGTGGCCATGTTCCGAATTCCCCTGGTACATCTTCACAATCTATATGCATTTTCGTAAATATCTCTCATGATGTCTAAAACAAATATTGCGGGGAATCTTTACGATAAGTGATGGCTTCAAATTTATAAGAAACACATGGAATTGGAATACAACGAGTTTGTCTGACTTGCAGGATAAAGGAGGTTTCCTTTTTCCTAGTTATTTCATTTATTTTGCTATTGGGCAGAGGATGAAGAGGTTTTACATGGAGTTAAATTTATTTATGGGTCTAAATAACTCAAACATGTTCATTTTTCTGCAGAATAACTTTAGATAGACGGACAGAAGTGAGCTCTCATTTCAACGACGACGATGGGTAGTCATGGAGGAAATATGGTTAGAAAGAGATCCTCAGTGTCAAATTCCCCAGGTGCTTCACAAATGATATGCATTTCATAGAAGTAGAGAGAAATTCATTCTTGCTTGATGTCTAAAACAAATATTATGTATCTTTACAGTAAGTCACAGCTTCAAATTAATAAGAACAGCATCCACTCTTATCAACTTGGCTAGTATATTTATGCTTCTCTCATGATGAACAATAAAACAAATAATTGGATGGTCATTGACCCACCGCGTGTTATAAATTAAGGGAACGAGATCTTCCTTTAATTTGCTAAAATTTAACTTCATCCTACCATAACACGACATAATTTATAATCTAATGGAAACGAGCTCCATATTGCTTTTTATCAGCTCTCTGTCATATGAAAATTTTTCGGGTTATACTTTGGATTGGAAGCATTCAAACCCCAATCTCAAATCAAGTGTTCATTTAATCTACTATTTAATCGAAACAAATGATTAAAGCCGTGTTTCGGGGCACTTGCAGGGGCTACTACAGGTGCACTCACAGGCACGTCCAGTGGTGTCCAGCAACCAAGCAGGTGCAAAGGCTATCGTATGACCCATCCGTTTACGAGATCACATACCGAGGCCACCACATTTGCAAAGGATTTCATCCTCTAGGATCTCTACTCACCCCATTCATCCTGGGCTCACCAAGCCCTAGGGACTCCTCCATCGTCCGAAGTTACCACACTAGCCTCATTGCCAAGCAAGACAACAACGACAACCCCTGCTCTCCTTCTTCAACTTTCACATCAGTGAATCACGAGCAAAAGTTGCCCGGTGAGGATGATGTGAACCCCCACGGCCACAGCCATGACGATAATAGCAACAACAACGACCAACCCGCATAGTCCGATTACTACGCTGATTTGGAATCTGCGGGGGAGATCTAAGCCCTGTCGTCAGATTAAGGGGATGTGATGTTTAGTATCTCATAGTTTTGATATGATTGTGGGGTCTGAGTTTGATGATCTGTTGGATTATCAACTTCAATGTTGATTTTGATGCAGGTTTCTCGATTAATGTGAGAGGTGTTTTGCTAGATGAGTTTCCTTGAAAATATTTATCCTATGCAGGCGGTTTGTTTAGGAGAAAAAAGGAGACATATAATATAATAGCTAGTGTGACAATATTACGTTGTCGAAAAATATTTTGTAATTACGGGGTTTTATATATCCTCTAAAGATTTTCTCGCTTTTCGAATAAACTTCACTTTCAGAAAAGAAGGTTCAAATATGCATTGTTACAATTAAATAACTTACACAGTAAACATCACGAATTATCTGCAAATGAAAATTTATTCTGCAGCAAACCGAATTTATATTGATTAACATGAACTGATTCCATCAACGGCCAAGAAACAAAAGGTTCAAATCCTTGATAGGCAACTCCACATCCTATGATCAAAATATACCAAAACATTACATAGCCAACACATAACACCCTTTTAAAATCTAAACCATCAACTACAGCTGCTGCAAAATGGACACCACTAATCTAGAGGTCCATAAATAGAAGGGCATTCTCCTCCATTGAACCTCCTCCATTGAACCACTTCTCCGCAGCGCATAATCAATGCAGCTCAGAGGTGATTCTACTTCGAGAGTTTTTCCACATCCGTCGAAGCAGTGTTTGACTGTGAGTTTCCCAGTTTGAATCACAGCATCAACAAGAGGAATGGACTCAATGTAGCTCGGAGCTCCTAGCTCTCCACTGATGAATGCAACGACTCCATAATAGCTTCAAGTAACACTTACGAAAATAACTTCCCTTAGTGGTCTGCTTCAACCAAGACAGTTCAACATTCCAATTGCCAATGCTTCGATAAATGAGACACATCCGCAAAATGCGAACCCAAATCCGATGAGAACAACTACACTTCAAAAGTAGTTGAGATTTGGATTCACTATGATCATCACGAAACTGCAAGCCAGGGAAATGAACAACCTACTCCAAAGCAATTTATCCTTCTTTCTGCTTCTAATAAAATCAGCTTCAGTCCTCCTAATTTGGCGAAAAAGACAATGCTTGACCGGTCACGTGTCGGTGGGTCGACCCACCTTAAAGAATGCACATCGTTGGTTTAATTTGTAGAAAGATTGGTCAGAAATCACAATGCTTGACCTGTCTCCAATGTAAATATTTTCGCCGACCTCATGCAAATATAGATGCTAAAATCAAATGTTGCCGATTCAGATTCAGCTACACTGAACACGACAAAATCATATAATTTCTCCTTTTTTAATGCCGACAAGTTACAATAATGTGTTCGGAGCTGTTTGAGCATCTTACTAATTCCTATAATAGCGCCAATTCCATCCCCCACAAACATTAAATTGAAGGAATGTGCAAGTTCAGTGATACCTAAGTAGTTGGTGACTTGTTATGACTAAAAATATATAAATTATAACTTAAAAATACAACACGGGCTAAGTTATGTATGCTTGTCCTAAGTGGATCTGTAGTAAAAAGCCCATCGTTGACTCAGTTAGTGGGCTTCCATTCAACGCAAAGTAGAGAACAAGATCACAAGAGTGTCCATTTCTATGTACCAAAATCCCAATTAGGCATTTATCGAATTAATAATTGAATTCCATAATCCATTTAGTCCCCCATTGGTTTAATAACAAATGTCGACATATTATACTTGAAAATCTCTGAATGCATCATATTAACTAGGCTTAAAATGTACTCTTTCATGTCGGCTCCGGATTGTAAATCCATGTCAAATCATATTCATCAGCCGCAAAACATTATGTTTTTTTAATATTAAAAGTAGGCTAAAAATGATATGTTTTAAATTCACATTTTCTCTTATCGGAATTAGGCTTTGTCAAAAATCTACTTTCATAGACGTGGAATCCGATATATCATTTCAAATTAATGATACTTCTACACAGTTCTGTAAGAGAAAAACGGTGAATGACCAAGCCTAATTGATGGTAATCATTCTTTGAAATTTGTATTTTTTTATCAATATTAATTTACCTCGTATCATTTTGTAAATTTTCTTTATCAGAACGTATCCGTGGATCCTATGATGCATACTAGTCCACAAAAAATAGCCATCTACCTAAGTTAATAGTATTCTTCTTTTTCTATTATCAGTAAATTATCTACTAAAACATAACCGTCATTTGACGTACGGCGTTGATCTCATTAAAAGTGAATTTAGGGTGCGTTTGTTTCGCCGAAAATTTAATGATAAAGGAAAGTGTTTTCCGAAAAATCGTTTTCCAGAAAAAACGCTTAGTTTTCCTTTGCTTGGTAATACATGATGGAAATCATTTTCTGATATTTGGATTTAACTGAAAAATGATTTCAATCACGTGACTTTATTTCAAGCTAAAAAATATTGAATTTTATTATTTTTTTACTTTTTTAAAAAATAGAATTTTAATTATTTTTTATTTTTATTTTCTTTTATTGAAAAGATTGTATTTTTTAAATTTTCTTTTTTCTCTTAAATTTTTCTTTTTTCTTTTCTTTTCTTTTCTTTTTCCACCTTCCTCCGCCGCGACCGGCCGGCAACGACCACCGGCGAGCTCGAGGCTCGCCTAGTGATGGCCATAGGCGAGCTCGAGCTCACCAGCCTCGATCGAGCCGCGAGCTCGCCTTGATTAGTTGAGCCTCGAGCTCGACGCCAGAGGCCGCGACCTCGTCGGCCTAGGGCGACCTCGAGGCTCGCTCCGACGAGGTCCTCGACCCCACCTTCTTCTTCTGAGTGGCGAGCGGCAGCGAGGGCCTCCACGCTCCGCGGTCCCCGACCCCACCATCTTCGGCGGCTCCTAATGCCACGACGGGCCCCAGGGGGAAGTCCTCCATCAGGTAATGGATTTTTCCATTTTTCTTCTCCGGTTCTGATTCGCCTCCAAATGATTTTTGGAAGTTTTCCGGGGTCCCAAATGGATGAACCGTCTTTTGTTGGTTTTCTGGAATGTCATGCTGCAGCAGCGAGATCGTTGAATTTCTTTGATTCTTCTATGTGGTTTATACATATATCGACGGGAATGCAATCGAAGTCCTCCGGATGAAACACTTGAAATTGCCTACGTGCCACTAAAGAATTTTCTACATAGCATCCCAATATTGAACTTTCAATATAAGTTCCAAGACTTAATTTCATCATTTGTTTTCAAAACAAGTAACCGAAAGTGTCGGAACAACACTCGAGAGCAACGGGTCCGGCGGAGAATGGATACCGACGAGCCCTTCTTTGGACGTTAAGAGCTTTGATGCCATGACGAGATTATGAGGCAGAGAGATTTGTGTAATTTACGTGTATTTAATAGTAAAGAGTACATTAACATATTTATAACATTGACTATTTAAGGTAACATGATATTATTACAATCAATTGAGATTAAAGAAAAAAATAGAGATAATGCAGAATTTCGAGAGAAGTGAAGAATCGTGAAAATTATGGAAAAGCGCTTAATTATTTTCTAATTATTTCTAACCATAGTAACAAAAAAAAGGAGAATAACAAATATGAAATAATGATCTCCCTAGGCTTCACAAATATAATTACTCATTTTTCACCAGAATGCCTTGAGCTTTATGGACAAAAGTGAGTCGTGATTTGGTCGACCGGTAACGATGGAGGAATTATAAAAAGAGACCGATTCTCAACTTAAAATTCACCGGGTACTTCACAAATGATATACCTTTTTTCATAAATATTGTCCAAAAAGTCTTAAACCTATTATACGACAGCCAATTCGGTCATAAAACCTTTTAGTTTTGTCAATTCAGTTATAAACCTTTCGACAACTTGCCAATTCAGTTTTAAACCTTTCAATTGTGTCAATTTAGTTCTAAACTTTTTAATGAATTACCAACTTAGTCCTTTAGGATAATTTTGGGCAAAAATCACTAACATGGTGGTCCAGTGGGCACCAGCTGTCTTACGTGGCGCAACCGATACTGATGTGGATAATTTTTATTTTTGAAAAAAATTCCGAATTTTGTGTTGATTTTTTAAATTTCTTTTCCTTTCTTCTTCATTGAGCCAACGAGCTGCCGGCCCCTGGGAGAGGACTCAGGCTCGCGAGCCCTCACTGCAACCAACGAGGGCGTTGCGAGCCCTCACTCAGACCCTCGCCGGCCACATTGTCGTTACCCAGGTATTTCACAAATGATACATCCATTTTCATAAATTTCTCATATATATATTTTATTTGTTTTGTTATTAGTTGAGATATGTACATGGATCTTAATAATTCTATCATGATTTGGGAATTACTCATTTTTCAGCAGAAAGCCTCGATTTGGACGAAAAGTGAGTCGTGATTTGGACGACCGGCACCGAACGGAGGAAATATAAAAGGAGACCGATTCCCAATTCCAAATTCACCGGGTACTTCACAAATGATATGCCTCTTCCTAAATATGTCCCATACATGCACATATTGAAAAAAAAAATATTTGCATAAAGTAGAGAGAGAAATCAATTCTTGCTCGATGTCTAAAACGAATATTACGTGGGATCTTTCGTTGAAATGTGTAAATTTTTTTTGTGTTTAGTATCAACTTACCCGTTGCTTAGCAATCTACCTAAGTTAATAACAATCCCTTTTTATATCATTACTAATAAGATATTATTTGCTCATCGGAAATTTAGTTAATGGAATTGTGAGTTTTATCATTTTTATCCAATAATCTCCAACATCGAATGTAGAAATTCCCCCATTTTTTTTTGGCAAGAAATTAAAATAGAAAATGGGGAAGCATCTCAGGTCCGAGGTTAGTTCTCACTTGTCAAACTTCATTCTGCTCAGAAGAGAGAGAAAGAGAGAAGGGAGAGGAAGGAGATGGAAGGGAGAGAATCGTGTACAGTCGAGCGCCGGCGCCGGCGGCGGTTAGGGTTCTTCCTCCTCTCCTTCGCGGCGCTGGTGTGCCTCTGCGATCCGATCCCCGCCGTGGACGCCTCCGTCCACGACTACTTCGGCGAGGCGTTCACCTCCCGCTCCAACGCCTTCTTCTTCCACGGCGGCAGCGAAGGCCTCCACGCGCCGCGGTCCCCGGCCCCGCCTTCTTCTTCTTCTTCGTCTTCGTCGGCGGCGGCTCCGAACATCACGACGGGCCCCAAGGGGAAGTCCTTCATCAGGTACTCGATGTTTTTTTTCTTCGTTTTCCTGCTCCGGCTCCGATTCGGCTCCACGTGATTTTGGAAGTTTGCCGGTGGCGCCAATGGATGGACCGTCTTTTGTTGGGTTCCTGGAATGTTGTGCTGGAACGGTGAGATCGTTGAATTTCTTAGATGCAATCGAAGTGCTTTGGAAGAGACACCTGAAATTTGCCTACGTGTCGCTGAAGAATTTTCTGCGTAGCATCCCTTAAATTGGGCATTCAATATAAGTTTCGGGACTTGATTGCGTTTTTCGAGAAAGGATTTAGACTTGATTGGAAATTTTAGGACCGGATTGCACTTTCCAAGAGAGGTTTGCTACTCGATTTAAACAATTGAAAGGTGTTGGACTAGATTGCATTTTCGGACTTAAAGGTTGCTGTTTACCCCGCTCTCTTTGTATCTTGGATGGGGTGCTGGAATTTCTAGTTTTACTCTGCATCGTTGATTGAGTAGGGCTTTCGCTGGAGGTCCGAGAAGTTGATAATTCATTTACAAGGCTATAATGGGATGGCAGTGGTGGTCCCCCGACTGTTGCTTATTGCGGAAGAAACTGTTTTATTAGTCGATTGTATGTCGGGATGTCTAAGGAAGAACCTTTTTTCTCTGTTGAAATCCGAGTAACGAGCGTTTTTAATGCTTTGCTGTCTCTAAAATTCTGCTGATGTTCTTTCTATGGGATAGGTCAGGTAATGTAAGGATCATCTTTGTACCTCTTGGTGTGCCTGCTTTCCATTTCTTTTGATGCGCCGGCTCCCTGCTTTGTAGACACGAACACATGCATTTGCACAAAATTAATTGCCTGAACTTATTGCATATTGTCACTGGATTGGAGACAGTATTGTAGTCTCTGTTTATACATCTTTTTTGTGCAAACCCTCATCAATCTCGGTTTGAAGGTTTTCCCTACGACTATTGATATTGATTCGATTTCTTTGTCTTGATTCCACAACTTAGGTTTGATGGCGTCACCTTCATAAGGACAAAGGAGTCTGCTAATGCACAGAGTGAAATGCAACAGAATTCTGGCTCGGTGGAGGCTATCATACTTGATATAAAAGATCGGAAAAGGATTGGAGGTTCTTATTTGAAATCTGATATGATATGTTGCACTCCGCAGTTGGCTGATGAGGGAGGCTGCAAATTAGGTGAAGTTATCATTCAGAGAAGCCCAGATAACCGTGAATGGCCTAGACGCATAACAACTTCCTTTGCTGGGAGAAATCAAGAAACAAAGATGGAGAGTGTGACCGTTGAGATCAATAAGACAGGGATGTACTACTTGTATTTTATGTTTTGTGATCCACATCTCAAGGGTACCATAATTAAAGGGAGCACAGTATGGAGAAATCCAAGTGGTTATTTGCCTGGAAAAATGGCTCCTTTGATGGTAGTGTTTGGTTTAATGTCATTGGCTTACCTTGTACTTGGACTTATATGGTTTTTGAAGTTTGTTCAACGCTGGAAGGATGTCATACAGTTGCATTACCACATAACTGCAGTTATTGCTCTTGGAATGTGTGAATCGGCTCTCTGGTACTTCGAGTATTCCAACTTCAACTCTACTGGAAGAAGACCGATGGGCATCACGATATGGGCCGTCACTTTTACTGCTGTTAAGAAAACACTCTCTCGGCTTCTCTTACTGGTAGTGTCAATGGGTTTTGGAGTGGTGAGACCTACCCTTGGGGGCATAACCTCAAGAGTGCTTCTTCTTGGTGGAACATATCTAGTTGCATCCGAGTCGTATGAACTCGTTGCACATCTTGGGAATATCAACGACTTTTCTGGAAAGACAGCATTGTTTCTGGTTTTGCCAGTTACATTGCTGGATGCTTGCTTTATATTATGGATCTTTTCGTCATTATCCAAAACTCTGGAGCAGCTTCAGGTACTTTTTTTTCTTATTTCACCCAGAAAAGTCTCATTATCTGTTCTGCATAGCTAATTCTATTCTTAGTTATTTGGCAGTAGCGACTAATCAATAGAATGATTTCTAGTGTCGTACTGGGAACATCTTTCAATTATGTTGATTACTAGACATTTGTGAAGTTGATGTTCGGTAAAGAGACACATGCAGATGAAGATCTTATTGCAACAGTTATGTTTTTTTTTTTTGGTGAAAGGAATATTTTCGTTGTCAATGTAAATGTATCGATATTTTCAATGTTTTCGCAATCTACTTGAATCATATCACTGGGAAAATCCTATTCGCTATCCTTTTCCGCAAACGTTTCTCAACTTAATCAACAAAGGATCTAAAGAAGAACCTTGAATGAAGTCATAATGTCTCATTTGATGTGCTGTTGAAACAGTTTTTCCATCTCCCTTTTGGTTTGATGATTTTCAATCTCTGTGCAGATGAAGAGAAATATGGCTAAATTAGAGCTTTACCGAAAATTTACAAATTCACTTGCTGTATCTGTGCTACTTTCAATTGCATGGATTGGCTTTGAGGTAATGAACTTTGTCCTCTACGAAATGATATTTAACCATTGCATAATGATTGGATATAGCTGATATATTTGAGCAGATAATATGATCAAACAACATCTAATGCTAATGCAATTCTGAATTGTTCTGGTCCAGCTATACTTCAATGCTACAGATCCATTGAGTGAGCTGTGGCAAGTTTATTGGATCATTCCAACATTCTGGACTATTCTTGCGTACTCTCTCTTGGTTGTTATTTGCATTCTCTGGGCTCCTTCACGCAACCCAACTAGGTATGATATATATGCTTTCAGTGTTCATTACTTTTTGCTACTGCCTTTAGTACAATAGCAAATGTTGGCTCTGAAGGGTCTCCACATTTGACTTTCGCCTCTATATTTGTTCCTGTGCTTGTTTGGTGCAATCAGAATTTAAGTTAGTTAGACCTGTAGTTGGAATGTTCTCCCATTTTGTTCCACTCTGCTTGAATTCCATTATTAACAGTGTGGCATAATTTCTTGCTCTGCTATTCTGAGTCTTTTTAGATTTCTATGTTGGAACTTTTTTCATAGGAAGGCATATTAGACCGCAGTCAACTGGATGAATAGTGAACTTGTTTTGGCATACTACACAGCTGTACATTGCTGCGTAGATTGTACCCTGCAATTTGATGGATCAAATGTTAAATACGAAACTTTATATTCTTGATGAATCAATATCCATTTTTGTTTTTCCATGACCGGGGGGTGGTATGCATGCTGATATATTAGTTTGTGAGTTCTCTGCAAAAAAGAAAAATGAAAACAAATGGAGGATACCCTGGAATGTTGGAAGCTAGAATTTATTCTTTGTCTGTTGTTTACTTCCTCAAATCCGACGTCATTGAGTCTGGATCTCTGCCATCTTTCTGTCTCATTTACCCCTTTTAGGATCTTTACATGTATTTGCACCATGTAATCCTCCAAAGTGGAGAAGGAAACGGTGATGAGAATTACAATATTGCGACGAGAATTATATGATATAATATTGTTTCAAATGGCAAACACAGTCCTATTCCATCTAGTCACTTTATTTGGTCCTACTATGTAATTTTTATATTTTGACTATGGAACAGGAAGTAATGTTGAAAATCTTGCCAATGCGTTTTCATCATCATTGACATAATGGCAGTTCTTTTGAATCTATTATGTTCCCCATGCTTCTATGGGTTCCCTTCCCTCATTTACATGTAATCATCCTTCTGCGGTTTGTTAAGGTTCTGTTCAATGTGGTAATGTTTTGTTGAATGAATCTAAATGGTTTGTGACTAGTAGATATGCATACTTGGAAGAGAATGAAGACGTCGAGGAGGGCATCTCTTTGACAAGTTCTAGCAAGGCGACAGGTGATAGTGTGATCAAACTCGGAGAAGACGTTGAGGAGGAGAAGCGAGAATAGACGGCACTCTTATCTGCGTTGATGTCTTAATTCTCTGTACATTTTGTTACACAATCCATCCTGTACCTACTACAGACTCACAACTGATATGTTCATAGAGTTTGCAGACGGGGAAGAGAGTAATACTAACGAGATACTATGGATTTACAGAGTGAGGACACCTCTCTCTCTAGTTACGATTTTTCTTCCTTCTGTGATTATTCAGTAGAGAACTCAAACTAGGAAATGGGACTGAGAAATGAGAAAATGTCTTATAGCTGAGGCTCTTAACTCTGTGCCCCTCTTTCTCCCCATATGACAATTACTTATAGTTGACATTTTTCCTTTAATGTAATTCAATCCCTTTTTGAGATATTTCCCATTATGCACTCGGATTTCATGCATGATGGTTTACGTCCCTTTTCATTGGAATCGGATGTGCTTAATGGCAGGCTTTGCACTGTAAAATGCAATTCAGAGATTGCAATAACCACTAGAAGTCAGAAATAATTTGAGGCATTAGCATGAGGCCATCTCTACTTCTAAAGAATAAGCCGCGAAGAGAATGGGACATCAAACCGGTAGTAGGGAGACTATCGGGTACTTGAACAAGTTCTACCGCATGCTAATTGGGGACCCGAAAGATGTATATGAAGAATACTATAAAAGACGGTTGCACAAGATGCGCTGGCATGATACAGCTCCAAACTCATTCGATCAAATTTTCTTCTTTTTTGAGCTCCAGCAGATTGGCTATTCCATCTTTTCCTCTTTCTGGTGATGTTGATTGATCAGGGTCGCACTCCATTAGATTCATTGTTTAGTTGACCTTGTGCCCAGTGTAATTATAGGGTAACGAGCATTTCGGTAACTGTCGATCTATATGTAGTAATTCTATGCGAAACACCACATTTTATCATTGCGAATTTGGTGGTAAGATCCTGTTTACCATGAATTCAGACTTCTAGGTAAATATTGGCAGTTCGTAAGAACAATAGAACTTTCTGTCAATACTTAAAAGTTTTCGAAACATAAAACATGGGCATACATAGTCAGACAGGTACATGTCCATACCATTAGATCGATCGCCTCTAAAATTTGTTTTCCTGCACGTACTTCCCTGGGAATGTCACAGCTGATAAAGATCGGAAATACTCACCAAATGCGAATCATCGGAACTTCGACATAGACGATTTGATCACTGCAAAGAGAACCTCATCTACCGTCTGGCCATTGCTAGTGCTTCAAAGATCTCTCTCTCTCTCTCTCTCTCTCTCTCTCTCTCTCTCTCTCTCTCACGCACAGCTAAACACCATGCAAAACCCTTGCAGCAGACAATACCTTGGTGTTCCCGTATTGTAAGTGCTGTCTTCAATATTGTAGTAGTCGGGTCAATGCAATTCTTTCTTTTTCATCGGAAGATAGACGAAATACCGGTAGACCGTCTCTTTTTTTACTGCACCTATTATGATCATCACCGGACCCTCTGGCGCTTGAAAGTTCCACCCCTTCTTTCAGCATGTACCGTGCTTATCTTATGATGTCTCGAAATCCTTGATCTCCGTGAACCTCTCCTCGAGGCGAAAGAAACACACCTAGACTTCAGCTTCACATGCCTGTGGCGGTGATGGCGATGGCGCCGGAGGCTACTGTTGCTATATGGAGCAAGAGGGCCTTCTGTCCTCTCTCTGAGTAGTTTCCTTTTCCTACTTGCGCTCAGATGACGACTCGAATAATCATAACTTATGTCACCCAGGCTATGTCCTGCTTCAAAGTCTCGGAAGCGGCGTCGCCCACGGTATACCCGCTTAGTGCTGGATATCTTGTACCACACGAAACAGCAAATGTGCCCCAGCGCATGCCAGTACGTCTCGCACGTGATCCAGCACATGTTACAGAGGCTTCTCCCTATGCACTGGCAAATCCCCAGCTTGAACAACAGATACAGGAATAGAAGACCTGAAAACCATCGCACCCACACGAAAACACGTCGGCTGATCATGAAATTGTAGGAATACCGGATCCCGGTTTTCTAATCGAATGTACAAGATTACAATGCAGGAATTACTCGCGAAAGCTTCAAATGAGAAGGCAGATAGTTCTCTAAACATTGCATTTTGCCAATAAGTATATCTTAGAAGCAGAGATTTCCTCAGACTTGTCTGGAATCTGAGAGAATATCAAACGATAGCGGTTGCTGGAAAAATCCTCGACATTATTTCTCTGGTAGAATGCTAACATGGGATTATCGATATGGAAAAGACATGATATATCCTTTACCATAGTCTCAACCAAAAAGTACAACAGCATAAGAACTGAAGGACCGATTTTTGGCTAGCAAATCAAATCTATTTTAGCCTAATGAAGCGAAGCTCAGTGACTAGCGGAGAGAAATGACAGTCTGAACGGAGAGATAAATAAGGGAAATGAGTACATTACCTATGTAACAGAGGACACATATCAGCAAGAGTTTGATCAGATTCGTGACGCATAGATGCTCGATAAAACAAACTACATCCCACGGTCCCGAGCATAGTTCCCTGCATCATTGTAAACAATGGGAAACTAGGTAAACATATGGAGACCAGAACAATGAGGTGAAACAGAAAGGTAACTCAAGAAATTAATACGGATGAAAGATAGACCGTCTGTAAAAGATATCGAGCAATGCCAGAAACAATTATTTTTTTGTTACAAGCTCTGCGCCGCTGATTGTTTTCGAGTTTTTTGCCAAACCAGACCAGAAATGGACTCACACGGTTTCAGTCATAACAATATGAACAAGAACTGGAAATAACAGCATAAGAGTTGTAATTGCCGGATGCCAAAACTATCTGAATGAAGCAAAGTTCATATTAAGAAAGCGCTTACTCGCATGATCCGCCGAAAATGGTCTTGAATGGAGCGGCGAGAGCATTTCCAACGACAGAGCCGACGCTATTAGCAGCTTTACTTAGAACATCTCCCATTGCTTTATCTGCCTTTCTCCATCTAAATCAGTGCCTGAGAAATCAATAATTGCAACACTAACGTCATTCCCCGAGGGTAAAATGATAACAAAAAAAGGGACAAAACAATCCTCCAACTTCTGTTCTTTTGTTTCACGACGTTTCCATTGTCCCTTTTCTGGTTTACATTATGGGAAGAATTGAACAGCCTCCTGCGATTCACAATGCAAAAGCATGAGGCTTTTCGCCAACCCAAATTCATCAAAAGCCCCAGAAAAGGAAAATGGCCGCTTACACTACACGATCTCATCATTTCCTAAAGTCAGTTTCATGGCTTTTACGCAAACGAGATCACAGAGAAGAAAAGGAAACTGCATATTGTGGATGTTACAATGTGAAGCAAAGATGGAGGACCGCTTTGTATTGTAAAAAACTCTTCGCCGCCGATGTCGAGTTCTGGTCGATCTTTACCAGATGCTTCGGGCCGCGACCAGGGATGCTTGCGTTGCCGAGAGCAGCCTCCGCTCCGGAAGGAACAATGGGAGGGGATGTCAGGAACCCGTCTAAGAATACGTTTTGACAAGACAGAATGCACGAGAGAGATGGAAGCACCGAGAACATCTACGGGATACCCATCTGAACTGACGACAAAACCAGCGATATACTGCAGATCCCAGCAGACTTCTCCTTCCACAGACTATCAGAGACGACAAATCCGTGGAGGGGAATACCAGTGGGAACCACTTTTTAAAGTGTTAGTAAAACTGAGGAAGGAGAGAGGATGAACGAACGGTTATCATCCCTCGTCATCAGTTTTCTTCTGTGTTCGTGAAGGGATGCCATGCCATCACCTTTCGGCGTCTAATTGTATAAAAAATTGAGAATGCCAAAGTCTTCGCTACCCCGATGTGTAGGTAACTGCCTTCCATACTCCCTTTTAAACTTATATATTGCGACGGGGTTTCGCACCGCGTCGTTCGACCGGACCCTTATTTGGAAATTATGAATCATAAAATCGGGCCGTCTGTCTCCATTGCCCGCCACTTTGAACATCACAGTTTCGAAAAAGGGTTTCTCGACTTTAAGTCTATATGTAGTGACCATCGGTGTACCATGTGCGGCGGGTTTGCATCCATCTCGCGTGCAAACCGGATGAGGAACGGTGATGCATGCAATCGACAGATTGGAATAAGGTTGACGACAAACCGCAGAAGGAATGATGCATTATAATGAGCATGAATAATTTGAAATTTGGTTTTTATACCATGAAAAAGAATTATGCGTCGGCCTGAATGATGATGAGAAGCAATGCAGGTCTCAGTGAGAGAAAGTAAGGCTGCGCATGGCAACCATTCTGTGCCCGGGAATAGATTCTGGTCAGAAATGATTCTTTTTTATTCTGTGCCCGAGAACTGATTCTGAACATTTAAAAGCATTTGGTAACGGTCCAAAATTCTGTGGTTGGAAATAGAAATGCGTTTGGTAACAGCATAAAATTTCTTTTTATTAATAATATTTTAATATTTCTTTCTTTTCTTTTTTCTTCTCCTCCTTCTTGGCCATGGCTGGTAAAATATTTTTTAATTAATAAAAATTTTATTAAAAATAATTTTTTTTATTTTTTGGTCATGGCTGGTAAAAAAATTTCTTATAAAATTTTTTTTATTAATAATTTTTTAAAAAATATTTTACTAAAAAATATTTTTATTGAAAATATTTTTTTATTTTTTTTGCCATGGCCTGGTCGCTGGCCATGGCCGGTAAAATATTTTTTTATAAATATTTTTTTAATAAAAATATTTTTATTGAAATTATTTTTTTATTTTTTTTGTTATGGCCTGGTCACTGGCCATGTCTGGTAAAAATATTTTTATTGAAATTATTTTTTTTGCCATGGCCTGGTCACTGGCCATGGCTGGTAAAATAATTTTTTACAAATAATTTTTTTATTAAAATATTTTAAATGAATAATATTTTTTATTGAAATTATTTATTTTTTTTGCCATGACCTAGTCACTGGACATGGCTGGTAAAATATTTTTTTATAAATAAATATTTTATTAATAATATTTTTTATTAAAATATTTTAAATAAAAATATTTTTATTGAAAATATATTTTTTATTTTTTTCGCCATGGCCTGGTTGTTGGCCATTGCCAGTAAAATTTTTTTTATTAATAATATATTTTTTATTTTTTTCGCCATGGCCTAGTCGCTGACCATGGCAGGTAAAATTTTTTTTATTAATAATATATATTTTTATTTTTTTCGCCATGGCCTGATCGTTGGCCATGGCCGGTAAAATTTTTTTATTAATAATTTTTTTTTATTTTTTTGTCATGGCCGATAAATTTTTTTTATTAATAATATTTGTTTATTAAAATATTTTAATCTAGCCAAATACAACGAGAGTAGCTCTCACGCCGGACATTAGAAGTTATATTAAAAACCAAGAAAAAGAAGAAGAGAAAAAAATTGATTCTCATTTTTGTTCCCAGAATCAAGAAGTTACTTTTTTTTTATTCTTGATTCTGTTTCGAAATTAATTCTGGGATCAATTTTTGGCAAAATTGTGTCCGGGCACAATTTTTTTAACAAACAGATTTCTGTTCCCAAACTGATTCTCGAAACAAAAGAACAGAATCAAATACTATTTGGCAAGTTGCCAAACAGAGCCTAAGAGTCACAATAAAGGATCAACAGCAAAACAATGACAGGACATGACGAAGCATCATTAGTTGGCCTCATTCGAAACATTCGAATTAATTACTCTAAAATGAATCGCAACGACCAAGCGATACATACACAACTTCCCCCGACACAAGTGTAAGCCCATTTCCTTATTTCTTTCTTTCTTTTCTTTTTTGTCAAAGTTCAAGCCCCATTTCTTTTTTTTTTTTGGTCGGTAAGTTTAAGCCCCATTTCACATTTACATTATGTTCCCTCTTCCTGTCCCAATGACTTTATGTTTTCATATTGGTTCTTCGTGAAATCCCTTTGTTTCGTGAAAATTAAATGATTCGGTAAATATTTTCCTAAAAATGATCGTTTATATTGTTTAAAAAAATTAGTTAATGAAAAAATATTTTCATCGTCAACGAAAATGTTTATATATAAATTGATATTGATAACGAAAACATTTTTCAATTGTTAATTATTTCAAGTAATACAAGCGATCGATTTTAGGAAAATAATTTACAACTCGTTTATTTTCTGCTAAACAAAGGGAGATAAGAAAAGACAGTTTTTTAAGGGTGAATAACAAATAGATACATATTGTGTGCCCATGGGAAAACGTATCTTGTGTTAGCACGTGATAAGCATCCAACGACCATTTGCGTCTGAATTTTGAAACTCTCAATCTTTATCGGTTGATTTTTCTGCACATGTCACATTCACAAGGAAAATTATTTAAAAAGTCCTAAATCTATTGTACTTTTATCAATATAGTCTTAAACATTTTAATTTTGTTAATTGAGTTCTAAACTTTTTCAGGTTTTGTTAATTGAGTCCATCCGATCAATTTTAGTCAAAAATCACTGATTTGACAGTCCAGTCAACGTTGGCCATCCTACGTGACACAATTGGCATTTGAGTGGACAAACTTTAATATTTTTTATTCTTTTTGATTTTTTGATTATTTTTTATTTTTCCTTTTTCTTTTATTATTTTTTTCTTTTTTGGTTCAAAGGGGGAGGGCCACGAAGCCCTCGCCGAATCTGGCAAGCACTTGCGAACCCTCGTTAGCTAGGCGTGGTGGCACTCCCCGGCCATGGTGAGGGCAGAGGAGGGCTTTGCGGCCCTCACCCAGGAGCCGACGGGAGTCGCCAGCCCTTTGTCAATGGTTAGCGGAGGTCGCCAACCCTTTGAACCCAAAAAGAAAAATAAAAGATAATAATATTAAAAAAATTAATATATTATTAAAAATTATCTACATTAGCTTCGGCCGTGCCACATCGGACAGCTGGCACCCACGTTAGCGATTTCTGGCCAAAATTGACCGAATGGACTCAGTTGACAAAACTTAAAGAGGTTTAAGACTCAATTGACAAAATTAAAAAAAAGTTGATGATTGAATTGTCAAAACGTAATAGGCTTAGAACTATTTACCCGCGTTCACATGATGTGACCGCCATAAGAGAATGCCTTCTCCTGCCAATAAGGTTTCTTTTGGTAACCATTTTGTTCCCGAAAATAATTTATGCTCAGAAATGATTTTTTTTATTCCATTCCCAGAAACAATTCCTAAGCATTTGAAGGCGTTTGATAACTGCTCAAAATTTCTATTCACGGAATAAAAAAAGAACAGAAATGTGTTTGGTAACTACACAAAATTTCTTTTTATTAATAATATTTTGAATTTTTTAATATTTATTTCTTTTTTTCCCCTTTTTTTTTCCTTTCTTTCGTTTCATTTTTTCTTCTTCTCCTTCCTTAGCCCATGGTTAGGTCGCCGGCCATAGGCAAGGGCAACCCTCACTCAGGCTGTGAGGGTCCAACCCTCACCCTCGTCCTCGCCCGCCCCCCTCCCGGCCCTGGCCTATAGCTAGTCGTCGGACCGGCCACAGGCCAGGAAAAATGAAGAAGACCGGCCACGAAGAAGAAGAAGAAAAAAAAATTCTTTTCTATTTTTGATTTTTGTTCCTAGAATCAAGAATCAACCTTTTTTTTTTATTCTTAATTCTATTTCAAAACTGATTCTGGGAACAAATTTATGACAGGGAACAAAAAATTTACAAAATGGATTTATGTTCGTTTTTAGTTTTCGGGAACAAAAGAATAGAAATGGGTACTATTTGGCCGGTTACCAAATAGCCCCTAAGATGACAAATTGTTAGTGGTGTAAATCACAACAAAACGCCGCTTAAAAGTAATGATCCTCCATGAAGCATCCCAAAGTTTGCAAACATATAAAAAAGTAGTAACTAAGACGAATTGCGCACTATCAATCTCGAATAATAAAATTATCGTTATATGTTTCACAATAATTATGAGGTAGATTAATTTAATTCATGAAGAAAAGGGGATAGAGAGAGACTCTAAAGGCCAAGAAGAATCTCATAAAGAAATGTTATGCGAGATACTTTATTATCAATATGTCTCAACCTAAATCTAAAAGATTCCAAGAACAAACTGGGCAACACAACACCCATTATTGCAAGTCGCCACACCGCGAGTCACCAAGCCTGGACTCTAATGGCACGCCATCCAGTAACTCGTTGCTACATCATGACACCCGCCTTCCTCCATTGTGTCTCATTAGTGCATATTATATTAGTTACCCAATGTGCGACTACGCTCCACCAATGCATTCGCCCTCACACCTTAACATGATTAATGAAAATAAACGACTTCCTAGATCAAATAATCCACTTTTCTCAAAATGAATTATTGCTATCAATAAATTCTTTTTGGGGCAAATTGTCAAGATTCGATATCAAAACATGTACTCTAATATCATGTAAGACAAAACATTCTTTCAACGGTACATAAACATGGTTGTCAACGATTTTTTTTTGTTTGTCCTAATCTAACTCTCAATTCACTCTCAGACTTTTATCCTGCCTTCTTACAGGGCAGGCTTTTACCCTGCCTTCTTACAGGGCGTGGGAGTCAAAACTCACATTTGAAACTAAATGTCTCCACCCCTAACCCCTCTCAGAAGGTAGGAAATCGAACTCCCCACCTCCTAATTTTCAAGTAGAAACAATGGTAACTTGGACAAACATTGGTTCTCAATGACTACTAGCTTGAAAATGTTATCCGTTGTACAATTATTACTGACCAGGAGATTCATTTGGCTAGGATAATTGCAAGTTATTGCATAAACTATTGAACTTGGTCACCCACTTCCAGAAAAAAAATATCGCATGGTCCATAGATTATATAGATCAAACCCATCCAGACCGTTAATCATGTGGAGTCCACGGTGAAGCTCACACAATTAATAATTGAAATGATCTACGTTCATATGATTTATTTATCATTTAATAGCTTACATGTTGGTCTTAGTCGGAGAAGTAAGAATCACAAGTAAGGCTCAGCAGAAACCAAATGACTAAGCAAGAAAGACAATTAATTACTCTCTTATCACTCGCAACGACCAACAAATACTCAACCTCCCTCAACACGTGTCCATTGTTCAACCCCTCCCCATTTTCTATATAAACTCACGAACCCATTCCCGTTTAGACTCACCCAATTACCTACTCCAATAGCTTTCATACCCTCCTCAAAGTAGCTCTCACTTGTGTAGCTCGGAGTATTCACAATGGCTCACTTTACATTGTTGAAGCTGGCTGGTGTGCTGCTCGCATGCATGGTGGCGGCGGCTCCGGCAGCTCGAGCCACAGTGACGTGAAGGCCAGGTGTCGAGCGCTCTGGCCCCGTGCATTCCCTACACGAGGAGCGGCACAAGGCCCATGCCGACATCTTGCTGCAATGGGATCAAGTCGCTCAACTCAGCGGCTCGGACCACACCGGACCGCCAAGCCACTTGCAAGTGCTTGAAATCGGTCTCGGGAAGCATCTCTGGCCTTAATTATGGAGTCGTCGATGGGCTTCCGGGGAAGTGTGGGGTCAGTGTATCCCATACAAGATCAGCCCTGGCACCAATGGTGACAGGTATGTGCTTTTAGTCTCGTGTTCCAAAGGTGCGACGAAACCTCATCTTTCCTGGACCACAAATCATTAGCATGTTATGTGATACATGCTTTGCGTAAAACATACTTTCTTCATATCTAGAGCCGCTATTTTTCCTTCTTTTTGTATTTTGTTTTTGTGAGGTTTACAATTGGGAAGCTGATTGTTAGATGTTTTGTTGCAGCGTGAAGTGAGAATGGATCGTCCGAGTACGTTTTAGCTTCGGAGATAGAAAGAGTAGTTAGCTTTGAATAAAATGAATTTACGAACCAATATTGGGTTCGTAACTTGATTGTGTATGACTAGTATCCTTTGCTTGTGCTATGTACTAATAATAAGAATATAAATGAAGCTGAAATGAAGGAAATTACGATATGTTTCCTTTTCTTTCCTTTAAGTATCATTTCGTGTTTTTCTTTTTCCATTATTCTTCTCATATTGGCAATTTTCAAAGGAAGAGAAGACTTGGCGTTAAAGGGTGAATAACGAATGGATATTGTTGGTGTGTGCTTCATACTGTGCTCTGACGGGAAGGTTCGGTGATTCCACTCCCCGGTGAGTAGGCGGGGGTTGTAGGGGGCAGCGCCCCCTAGAACCCGCCGCCCCCTACAACCTGGAAGGCTTATATATATATATATATATATATATATATATATATATATATATATATTTTGAGTTTGTATTTTATTGATAATTTAAACTTGTACTTGTGAATAGCTATTGTTACCTATATATATTCTATTTATCTTGTAATTGAGTGATGTAACAAAAAGTATGATGTGCCAATTATAGTGGAATCCTGTACTAGACGTAACACTAGTTTAAGGGTGAATCAAAATAAAAATTTTGTGTCTCGATTTTGTTTTCTTGCTTTTACTCTATATTTCTTGGTGATTGTACGCCGAATCCTAATAGATATATAGTGCGAGATAATGGGACGGACGGAGCCAAGACAAAATGTTATCAAGGTTGAATTTAAACCAAATTGGTAGTTCACATATGCTCCAATCTCCTTGACAATCATGTTAATTGTTACGACTAATGCAAAAGCTTAAATAGACGAAACAATTTGTGCAAGAAATAAATTGTAGAATTTAAACCCGAACTAGATCGATTTATGTGATTCGAAAGTGTACCTATGTCATGGAGAGAGATTGACGAGATGGTTTCACTAAAATCGGGAGATCGTTGATTACAACTAATCAATTGCTCACCATCTTAGTGTTTCCCCATCTTAGATACACCCTAATTAACAAGAAATCAATTACAGGAAGAAATTTTCTTACACTCTCAACTCTCTTGAATGTTTCTCAAAGATTTTTAAGTTTTTTTCCCAAATTTTTATATTCAAATATGACCTACAAATTGAGTTTCAATGTAAAACTTGTTGGCCCCATGTGGATTCGGTCGACCAACTTAAGCGATCATAGCCTTGCAACTATCAATGGCTCTTTGGAAGTGAAAGGCATAATGGGCAAGCCGCCCAAGATGGGTCAAACTAGCATATGAACTAAAAGGCTCACAAGGTGGTTACTTTCCTTTTACTATAAATAATTGACTCCCAAGGGAAAACATACATGATTTTTACATACACAACAAGACACCTCTTCGAAAGAATGTCTTCTCCGGTTTTCCTTCGAAACACTAATGGGTACTAAAGATAATCGAGGATTGCTCTAAAGTGTGCAAAGTGACATTTAATCTGTGAAAATACCGGGTATATTCGTTATGTGATATGCATATACGATTGATGATACAAGATGATGATTATTGGATACATTTTCCAAGTTATTCGAATGTGTTTCGAATATGTTGACTGAGGAATGTATTTTCCTAACAAGAAGATTTTTGGTTGACCTACTAGTTGGCTTGAACGACTAGTGTTGGGGTTGTCTAATACATGTCTTGTTCCTCCAACTTCGATCCCTAAGCCACACCAATGTTGAGTGTTTTGGGCATTTCTCACTCCAAAAGCTAACTCAAAAGGTGAGGCTTTCCCTTATACTAATGTTGACACCTAAATTTTACCGACACTCATTTAGTCGTAATTTGCATAGAAAAATTAGGGATTAATTCTTAACCCCTAAACAAAAATATTTAAATTGCATAATATATAGTTTAGGTTCATTTTAGTTTAATTGCATTTGCATCAAGTTGGCGATGGCAATTGAACTTAGATTTTATCGAACGAGACTCGGCTCGCTCGGGATGCTAGGGCCGGAAATTTCACGTCACGTGGGCTTGGTTGTTTTAATTTGGGCTTAGCCCAAGTTAATGCAGCCCATTTAAATTGAATTAAGCCCTAAGCCCAAGTCTAAGCCCATTAGGTAAATTAAGCCCATTTAATTTGACCTAGATTAGTCTATATATACATACTTTAGGTCAAATTATGGAGGGGACACAATTTTAGATCTGAAAGTTTTAGAGAGCACACGGAAGAGAGAGAGAAGTTGGTGTTGTCATAGCGGCCGTGTCGCACCATCGTCCTCGTTGCGCGACGGAGCCACCCTCCGAGCACGACGCCATCACCATCGCGCCACCGCGACGCGCGTCCCTGTTGCCTTCCACCCTCCACGCTGCTGCACGTTCCGGTTCCACTCCATCACCGAGAAATCCCCGAAGCTGAAGTCCACTGAAGACTCATCCAAGCTCCTGTCCCAGCCACCTCAGGCGGACGTCCAGCAAGCTGCTCACGCCACGTCCTTCTTCGGTCAACGTTTCTTGTTCTTTCACCGAGATAATCATCTTTGTTGACTTCCTACAGCCTTGAAGATATCCCCTTGCAGAAGACGCCAAGAAGAGGGACGTGCGTGAAGTCTTCTCTGTCCAGGACGCTTCAAGACTTCCATGCACAACATAGACTCACATGCAAGGACAAGCCTCACATACAATCGCTCACTCCACAGAGCTTATTTGTGGAAACTCAAAACACGAAAGTTGTAGATCTACGAGTCCTTGATCTGTGGCTTTTGGAATCGGGTCAATCCGACGTGTATTGAGGAAGTTACGCCCGTTTTTCCGGAATCGTGCAGTCCTGAAATTTTCCACCCGCAGACCGCCGGACGCCTAGCCGTGCCCGCCGGAACAGCAGCCTTGCCGGGCATCCTTCTCGTCCCGACGCCGTGAGCCTCGTTGTGCCGTGCCTCGTCGTCGTCGTCGCCGGTCATCGTGATCCCGATCCCGAGCTCGATCCCGAAGCGATTCAAATTTTGGAAGGTTATCTGCAAATTAGGTAATTGAGATTATCCGGAAAATTTTTCATAATATTTCAATTTCCTAATTTGAATACTTTGAATATTGCATGAATATCACGTCGGTAATTAGATATCTTTAGGATAATGTTCTAGATATCCGCAATATTTTGAAATATTCAAATTAGGAAAACTTTCCTAATTTAGCAACGTATCTGGACGACTATCTGACTTTAACCCTAAAGTCCGATACGCGGCGGTACGGAAAATCATTATCCTATTCATAACTACTTGAATACGATAATGATTTTGATTCGCTTTCCAAATTTGAATAATCGATTATCCGTTAATATCTATAACCCCTTAGATATGACCGATAATTTGATTTTTATGCCTAATTCGAGTTTGAAACAAATTTGGCGGATCGCGTGGTTGATTTGAATTGATTGTTATCCTTGTTTAAATTGTTTTCCTTTTCAAATAAAAGAAAACCCAAAAAATTCTGTTTTGTTAGGATTTTTGCATGTTTAGATTTTGAATATATCCCGAAGGATAATATGAATATTTAATTTAAATTAGGACCTAAGGTGGCATGTTTCCTAGTTTAAATTAAGTATTGTTTTAGTTCTAATGGATTATTCACGTTATTTTTGATTCCGAATTTTCAAGAAAACCCCAAAAAGAGAATGAATTGCTTTAGGGTAGATTAGGTTAGATTGCATCTTAATTTCAGCAATTTAACAATTTCGAATTTTAACAAAAAATCCCAAAAAAAATAGATCATGTTAGGATAGCTTAAGGCATCATAATTGCATGTTATTTTAGGCATTTTTACTATTCCGAATTTTAAAAGAAAATATCAAAAAAAGGAAGTCATTAGGTTGCATGTTATTTTAGGCATTTTCATTAATTCCGAATTTCCTTAAAGAAAAATACCAAAAATATTCATTCGTCCGTCATTAGAATTAGGTCACGTCGTCGCGTGTCATATAGTTTGCATGTTAGGTTGCATTATTTTGCATGTCATATTTTTGCACGTCATTGCATCTAGACTAGGTTTCATTTAAATAAAGTGAAAATCCAAAAAAAGAAATTGAGTGAATGCTTGTTAACTAGAAATCATATTAGGGTTGATTGATGTGATTTTCTAGCTAACAATGCAGAGGCTTGCGCTGGATTCGAGGTAAGTTGTTCTCCTAAGCTTGCAATTTATTTAATGCTTTGATTTCTGGGTGTTAAATTGGTGGTTTGTGCACCCGCATGAACACCTCACATGTTAGTGACTAAGCTAAAATGGATCCAAACTGCCTGCCAAAATATTTTTGAAATGAAAAGGTACCGAAAGGGCGTTAGACTAAATCTAGCGTAATCAAGTCCCCGGGCTTAGAATCTCTGGTTCGTAGGAATAAAACATATCTCCCTATGTTTTATTTAGGTTTCTAATCAGCCTACCGTAAAATGATTAGTGGCGACTCCAAGTATGAAAACATTTGCATGTTAAGAACTTAAACCCTAAGTTGCGAATTGATAGGGCTTGGGAGGGCCCGAGTTAAGTTCAATCTTAATAATCCATTAGCCCGAGAAAGAATTGACAAACTTTTTTTTAGGGTCGCGACAACTAATAAACCGATCATTTGTCCATTTTACAATCGATATGAGATAACCCTAACAAAATATATTGTTGGCTCATTTTCTAATGGTTCAAGTTTTGGGGGAAAAACAGTTTGTCTAAGAATGATGAGCAAAACTAAACAAGTGCAATTGTACATGAACCGATTTCATAGTTTTGTATCAATTCTCTGCTTGTTTATTCCCTCAAACACTACGTATTTGGTCTTCGGCATTTATTCGCGTTCTGTATCCGCGTTTGGACAATATGAAATATGTCATGATCGAAATGTTGATTAGTGAATTTTTTCACAAAGAACTGATACTACAATTGAATGGAGGAGAAAATCTCCTCCGATCAGGGTTTAAGGAAAATATAGTCCATCATTACATATAAATTACTCTGGATCAAGGTCGTATACACAAGTCAAAGGCCCAGATTTAACCGGTTTATGGGACTTCAAGATGTTTCGGAAATCCCCGGGTAGTTAGACCTCTGTGCTCATGCTGCTAAGTTATAAAATAAAATTAATTCATGAATTATTCAGATATTAGTGTTTAGGATGGGGCTATACCTTCCTTTATCCCTAGTTAGAGGAAATTTACTCAACCCATACCTTTGGTCAATGGTTTACAAATTATCGACATTGCTCACATACAAATTTAACTATATATACATGTCGTCGATATCCATATTTATAAGTCAACAATCAAAAGAATGGTTGCGGGAGAAATTTTCTCTAACAAGATCGGAGAAAAACATGACTTTATATATACCCTTTTCATAATCTCTCGACACCAAAACAAGTTTATGTAAATAAAAGTCAAAAGAAGCTATCATATGCTCATGTGTCATGGGCTACCGGTTCCTTAACTGTGCAATAGTCCGTGCGGCGCTTGACGTGTCGTTCACACTAGGCCAACCCTCATTCACTAGTTGTTCCAAAGAATAATACGGCGAATAGCTTTCTCGTATATAATCGTATCAGGTCTAACATAGCTCGAGCGTTTAGTCCATCGAGTGAGATACACAAAATACTTTAGGTATGACAACTAATTTCGGCCTGCCATGGCTTCATTAATAGAGCAGCATCAACTCCCGATCAGTTTATGCACGGGAGGCAAACTCCGCCTTTAGAGCTTCTAAGGTATATTCATTACATCCTATAACTCTTAGCACAAACCAAACTGACACTACTCTTACGACCCAGCTATATTTATCCCTTCTGCATCCTTACTCTTCATTTGATAACTCCGAGCACCACTCATGAGAGTAAAGAAGGACGAGAGAGTCACGATTCGTGACACATGGCCATAACTTCAAACTTCAATAATAGAACCCGATCAAATATAATTTGTTTTTCTATTTTTGGCCAAGACGTGTGATCGTAGTTACAATAACTACTTCACACTTGCTAGGACTCTCTCCGTTCATGAGCGCATTTACTCCATGAAAAATCAACAAATTTTAATTATTCATATCATTTAAGAAAATGAGTTAACAATACTGTGTCTATTATAATTTTTTTTTATATAATAGGGTGTTTTTCTCAAAGAAAACACTTTTTTAATGCCTTTTTCTAATAGACATAAACAAACAATCAAAGTTAAAAAAAAATCGTTTCCAAATTACCAATTTCGCGTGAAAAAAACACACTTTAGACATTCAGTAAGCTACTGATAACGAAGCAACGCATTTACTAGATGAATTCTTACTATGATGCGTTCATTTCAAGGAAAATAAATATTTTTTTAAAAATGATCGCTTGTACTGTTTATAAAAATGAACGAACAAAAAATATTTTCATCGATCACGATAATATTTATATATATTAATAACAAAATATAATATTCAAATTATTTATTTTTTCGTGAAATAAACGAAGGTTAAATGGACTTTTGAAAGTTTTAATGCAGGAGGTGGAGGAGATTTATTATAAAGCTGCGGTAGCACGATGGATCGAAAAATGTCAGGTTGAAATGTGTTAGAACGTCTGACCCACGAAATTATTATATTGATTGAGACTGAACATCTATGTAACGTCCTGCCAAACCAATGAATAAAGGTTAAAACTCACCTTGGATTTCGTATGTTATATCCGTAGGAGTACGGATCCAACCAAGGCTGAAACAGCCAAAGAAAGCGTAAGCAAGGACGGCCCTTAAATGGGAAGGCATTCAATCACACTATATGTCCCTGCCCAACTACCAACACCAACCTATTTTACTCTCACGCACGCGTGTCGCGCAACCATTCGCCTTTCTTTAACTATCCAACTGCGTTTAAACTCATCCAATTTACTAGGGCTGCCTTTCACGTCCTCACGACATGCATGCTGGCCGGGGCCGGCTCCGGCTCCGGCAGCTCGAGCCTTAGACCTGCGGCTTTTCGGCGAGGGCGTTCTAGCTCCGTGCATTCTCTGCACGAGAAGCAGCGCAAGGCCCATGCCAATGGCTTGTTCCAATGAATTCAGATCGCTCAACTCGGCAGCCAAGACCATGCCAGATCGCCAAGGTGCTCGCAAGTGCTTGGAAGTGGCTTCCGGCAGCATCTCTGGCCTTAATTATGGAGTCGTCGCCGCAAACGCTGTAGGGTAAGCATCGCGTACGTTATCAGCCCCGGCACTAGCTATGATAGGCATGCGGTTTCACCGATGTAAATCGATCTTCTTTCGTAACATATGGTGGAACAATGAGACCAAAAGCATGACTTGAAGTTATGCCACTTTTGGTCTTCAAAATTGTCGGGTTTTTTTATTGTTACTTCCACATCAATCAATAAAATTTGAGAAACCGTGGAGACCAGATCAAGCGACGCACTTAAGTTGGGATGCGAGGCCTCTGTCTAGCTTTGGAAACTCTTGAATGCGGATGGTTTCGTACCAAATGATATAGAACAAGAAGGATGAGCCGCTTGGGCGAAACCCAACACGATACAATACTACCTTCATGTACTGCCAATTGAAAAGTTGCTACATTCAAATGTTAGTGAGTAGTTCAAGCGAGAATTGGTGTTCGAAAATCAGTTGGCACGTCTACATTAGTGTCAATTATGGCACGTAAGATGATCGGTATTCATGTTAGCAATTTTCAATCAAAATTGATATGAAAGATTAAATTAATAAATTGTCAAAATTTTTATGACTCAATTGACACAATTGAAAGGTCTAGAACTGAATTAATACAAATGCAATAAGTTTAGGACTTTGTTTTGTTATTTCCCCGGCAAAAATCCATGTAAGTCTAGCTACTTGGGCTATTCAAGAGGCCATAATCCAGAACAAATTGGTGGAATTCCAGTAAGTGACCTCTGATTTCTAAACTGGAAATTTGTTGACATCCCAACTAATTGCGCACACCATGGGGATTAACCAGGCCTAATAATGTGACACAAACGTAACATAGACTTTTTTCTTGGAGACAAGGCGAGAAGTTCCGTAGAGGCAGGCATTCTAATTTTACCCCAGAGGAAACTTACCAAAGGCTATCCCAAATTGGAAAAGTTCTTATACGTACTCAAATTATGTAAGCTCAATTCATTTCAGTCATTAAATAGTGTGGCTCACATGTGAAATTCACAACATTTAATGGCTGGGATATAATAAGCTCATATACACTGTGTGTGCAAGCGAAATTCGCTTCAAAATTGTGGGATGGAAATTTCTAAGGTACGCACTTGGGTATAAATGCTTTGAACTTGATTGCGACGTAGCGTCGTAACGTCGGCGATATCTACCACGTTGTGGTACTTGATTACGATTCAACGTTGTATAGTTTGTACGATGCATAGGGTGTACTGTAGTGGGCCTAGGGCGCCCGACTGTGGGCAAAGCTGCACGAGCCGTACTAAGCTATCTGTAGATATGCTCTCTCTCGTATTTAAACCTCCCCAACCAAACTCCATCAGAACACTAAATGAGATTCACCTACCGACCAAAACCTCCTATTCAAATCTCCTCCTATAAAAGCACCACATTCTTCCATATATCCCCAGGAAGAAGAAGAAGAACACTCGTGGCGTATCCATCCAAAAGTCTTGCAAGTGCCCTCCAAGCAAAAGTAGTCACGGAAATGGCCAACCCTGGACTCCTCAAGGCTGCAGCGCTGGCGGTGGCCGTCGTCTGCATGGTGGTGGCCAATGCTCCTCCTGCCGCGTCGCAGGCGTCCTCGTGCAACCAGGTGATCAACACGCTGATGCCGTGCGCGTCTTACGTGCTCAACGGAGGCACCGTGCCGCCCGCCTGCTGCAGCGGGATCCGGTCGCTGTACTCGGCGGCGAAGACCACGGCCGACCGCCAGGGCGTCTGCAGCTGCCTGAAGTCCGCCATCAACGGGATCCCCTACAGCGCCCGCAACGCCGACCTCGCGGCGGGCCTGCCGGGCAAGTGCGGGGTCAACATCCCTTACAAGATCAGCCCCTCCACCGACTGCAAGAGGCAAGTGCATCATTTCATTAGAGTAATGCAGTCAGAATACTTTTGAATGTACGCGCTAACTCTCATTTCTGGTTTGTGCGACTCTGTTTTGCAGCGTGAAGTGAGAGAAAGATGGAGCGCCGGACCGGATCCTTCCAAGGGCAGGACGAAGATTTACGTTAGAATAAGAGGAACTACTGCTATCGCCTCTAGCGACGGCTCCTCTAGTTACGACAGGAGTCGTTGCTGTGTCGTTCTGGATCTTTGTGTCGAGCAGTGATGCCACGCGTCGTGTAATATGGTCCGATGTGTTCCACGCCTTCTATGGAGAAACTACTTTGTTACTTTGTGAATGCTACGTGTTTCCAGTGCTTCAGTGACTAGCTTTGCCTCTTGCCTGTCGCTCTCTTGTTCTCATTTCGATACAAAAGCTTGTGAACATATACTTGCTGCGAACAAGCATGGAGCGAAATATGACAGATCCGAGTCGAATGACCCATTTTGACGTATCTAGTCATTTAGTAACGTTTGTTTCTTGGGGAAGAAGGATTTGGAAAATATTTTTCCAAAATTGATTGCTCGTATTGCCTGGAAAATATTTTTATTAGCGACAATAATTTATTTTTAAACATTTTTGTGGATGGAAAAAAATATTTTTTGTTCATTCATTTTAAAGCGATTATTTTAAGGAATATATTTTTCCAAATCATTCATTTTATGCCGAACAACAAAAACTTTAGTACATCAAAAGATAACCCTCTTTAGTTATGAATTTTTTCAAGTGACTACGATAGAGTCAGCTTGTTTCGAGGAAAAATGAAAGTAGTGGTAAAATGATTTCCATTTGGGGGATTGTTGTAATTTTTCTAAGTCACACTGAAATTTCGAAATGAGCTAGAAATCATTTTCTAATTCTTTGTAACTTCTTTTTTTTTTTTTTTATAATTGGACATGGGTTCGATGCACAACCGCTAAAACCCAAGCCCCGGTCACCGGACACGGGATTGGGCACCCAACCCCGTGCTTGAGCAAGATCTATTGCTTAAATATTTGCATAATGCTGGTTAGATAGTGCGAGCAATAGTTGCAATTTGGCATAATTGAGCGTGAATATATGTACTAATGGAGCCGAGTTACCTGCGGTAACTCCTTAATTCTTCGTACTATAGAGTAAAATTAAAGAATGGGTAATAGTTAAAAAGAATTGTTGCCTTAGGACTTAGGTCCGAGGTCATCCACGGTGGCCTAAAGACCCAAATCGAGGTCATGGGCAACCTCGACGACCTCGCGCTGCACCTCTAAGAGAGAGAGAGAGAAAGGGGGGAGAGACGAGTAAGAGAGAGCATATCAGAGGAGAGAGAGCACAGAAACACGAGCTCGGGATGGGTCGGAGACTTCGCCGGGGAGGGGCGCGACAGACGGAGGCAGTTGAGAGGCGGACAACGGCGGTTGGTGGTGGTGGGGAGATTGGGGCTTGGGAGTGAATTGGGGTGGGTCTATCAAGGACTTAGCCGAAGTGAGAGATGGACAAAAGAAATTCATTCATCCATGGGGCCTCCCCTTTTCAACCCAACGACTACACCACAAAGAAGCCCAATCAACAATTCTACTCTTCTATAGCTCTTTTGGACCCCGTCAAAACGGGCCATAAATTTATTTCTTAATCCATATACTACGAGTTGAGTCATTATATATGTTAATTATGTTTAGTAAATTTATCATAAATGAGTTTAAAATAGAAAAATCCTAAATAATATAGGTGCTTTTTTTTTGTCAGAAAAAAAAATATAGATGTTAAATGATTTCCTAGCTTATTTTGACTCAACCCACTACTCTTTCTGGCTCTCACTCGATTTCGCGCTCACTCACTCCACGCTCTTGCCTTAATTTAGACATAAATTATGTTAAATATGAAAGCGTTTTAGCAATATGTGTCGAGTCGGACACGGATCGTGTCGGGTACACGTCACTAGATTCACATTACACTGAAAATAGATCAAAACGAGTTAAACGGGCCGATTTAGATTATAGACCATTTCGACCCGATCCGACCCACCGGTGGGACGGGTTCACCCTTCTCTCGTCTCTCTCTCTCTCTCTTCCTTTTTCGACTTTGGAAACTGGTTGAGCTCCGCTCGCCATGCGTGCCTCCCCCCGCACTACTTTATCCCCAAACCCTTTCCCCTTTCAACCCAACGTCTCCACACCACAAAACACGCGCCATCGTTGAGCTCGCTGTAACCTGACGGCCGCGCCATGCGAGCAGAGCACAAGCATCCCCGCCACCCGCCGCCGCCGCCGCCGCCGCCGCAGCCGCAATGGAGAGTCAACCTCCACGCGAGGTCCCGGAACTTCACCGTCGAGCTCACGGCCACCGCGCCGGTTCCGCCCTGGCGGCCCCGCGACCACCATCGCGTCTCGCTCTTGCTCCGGCTCTGGAGCTTCGTCCTCCGCGTCCGGTCGGACTGCGGGGCCGGACCTCCGAGGCGACGCCGGCGGTCTCTCGGATCCAGATTCCTCGGAGCTCTCGAGCGAATCCGAGGATTCCGAGCCCAGAAACGAGCCGTCGCGACGCGCGTAGCCGATAAGGTACGTTACAGACTACAAATTCTCGCGACGTTAACAGTTTCGCAACTGAGGATGCCAACATAATTCCATCGGTCGCGTGCACGTGTAGGCCGAGATTGGGATTACTCGGCCGTCCCTCGTCCTCGTCCTCGTCCTGATCTCCGCGTTTCTTCTCGGAGCGGTCTCGGCCCGCCGCCTGGACAAGATCGGTGCGGGCGCCGCGGCGGCGGCGGCTTCGATGATCCTCGCTCGCGCGTCGAAGAAACTGTTCGCGAGCTTCGCGGTGGTGCTGCTGGGTCTGTGGAGCGTGGCTCGATCGTCGTCGTCTGGAGCGCTCGATCTGGGGAAGCACGCGGACTTTGCCGGAGACTGGGCGCCGCGAGGAATCTTGTGGAAGATCTGGAAGAGCGCGGCGGCGTCTTGGAATTCTTGATCGGGATCAGGTGAAGCGAACTCTCAGGTACTGTGATTTATTTATTTCGAGCAGAGCCCTCCGCCGCCTCCCTCCGCCGCCGCCGCCGCCGCCGCACGGGCCAGTACGAGTTAGAGTCGAGCCGGAGTAATATCTAAGCGAGCCGAATCTACGTCGCAGACGAACCGAAGTAGGCGCAAACCGGCTCGGCCGATCGCCGACGTGTGGTTTTCGATGGAATACGGTCGCTCTCGAACGCGCGTTCTATTTAACTCAGGGAAATACTCGGTTATAGAGTGTTCGGATGTTATTTTTATGTGTTACACTGTGGTATATTGCGCAAAGATATATATATATATATATATATATATATATATTTGATAACCCGGGGAACCCCGCACGGTCGACAGCCGGAAGGTAAACCCTGGAGGCGACATGTGTTAGCCACCACACACGTGCACCGATTAAGTCATCTTGCGGCGTCCGGGATTTTGCCTTCTAATTTAAAAAAAAAATCTTTTAAATCTTAGAACTTATAAAAATTAGTGCAATCAAATTCATCCTATAACTTTATCTAGCTTGGCAGACGAAAAGTCTCATCGATATCCTTTTTAAATGGGCCGGATCCTATTTAGAATCCAATCGAACTTGAGTATTTATTGACGCTAATTCCGCAACCTGTTTTGGAATTTCCAGCGCAGTTTATCTCGTGCCCCTAGTGCCTATGATCAAACCGTCGTCGCCGCGTAAATGGGCCGGATCCCACGTTGCGTGGGCTGGGCCCAATCCACACGCGACGACGGTATTCAAAATTGACCGGGCCCATCGGCCAGCGACGATGGGGGAAGCTTGTGCACGGCGCGTGCGGCGTACGCGCGCGCACCCCCCACTCGAACGTACGCGCCATCGACGAGCTGTCCGTGTCTGGTGGGGGCCCACCTCCCCGCACCCCGAACTGAATTCTCCGGCTGGAGGGGCGCGCGAGCCGTCGATCGGACCCCCCGGGGACGAGCATCCGACGGCCAGCGTCGAAAGTCAAAGCGGCATACCGGCGGGTCTCTTTGACCACACGGGAATTGTGTCGTTAGAAATAATGGGGGGTTTTCTTTTTCCTTTTTGTTTTTTAGTCCCTTTTTTTCTTTTTTTTTCTTTTCTCCGCCTTTGACTGGATTGTCACTTCAAACGAGGCTCTCTCTTTCTTTGAAAAATCAAGGCCACTTGGACCCGCTTTTACGTAACTGCCCCTGCCCCCCTGCCCCCTGCCCTCCTGCCCTCCTCGGTTATTTTCGAGGGCTCAATCAAAACCCCTCTTTTTTATTACATTGAACTGAATTGATTTTGTAAAAGCACAATTTCTTTTCGAATATTTCGGATGAGCCCCGATGGTTTTGATCGCTCTCTCTTTTTTCGAGGATGGGAAAATTGGGGTCGAACTAATTCCATGTCGGAAACGATAAGGCTTCGATGCAAATCCTCACTTTTATACGCTCGTAGGTCTTGGCTGATCACTTTTATACGATAAGGCTTTGTGTTCTCTGCTCCGTGCTTCCGTTTCCAACCTCTTAAAGATAAGCGGGGGCTTACGTCGTGATATTTTGAAAAGCCACATCCTCTGGATGCAATAGATGTAGAGCCGCGAAAATGCAAGTCCCCGAGACTACAGAGAACGATGCCCGCGTCTGGAAATTGCGAACGCCGTCGTCGTAACGAAACACGGCTTTCCCCCCTCGTTCCCCGTATCCTCACGTTACTAAACTACATGCCCCCGTCAAGTCAAAGCTTTTGATAATTTCCACCTCGCATGGTTTTCACCGATCAACACAACATAACAGATAGATGCAGAGCACCGAAGGAAACACCAGGAATTCTTCTGCGGCGCCCGCGCTAATCTATGGAAAAGTATACGGAGCACATGAACAACGTCGTTTTTCCGGGGGGGGGGGCTAAACTTTCCAAAGCCCCGCACAAGCGCAGCTTGGCTCTTTTGGGAAATTTCCAAAGTTTTTACCCAGAAATCCGATTCTCCGGAAAAGTAAAGTAGGGAAGAAGAAAAGTCTCGAAGGGGGGGGGGGGGGCAAAACCGGCAAAGCGAATTCCCGCTGTCGTGGATAATGATTAAATTTACTAAATCCGTAAATCCGGTTTCTCTTTTTTCTTTATGGTAGGTTTGACCACTGCTCACTGGGCCCCACTCCCTCTCTCTCTCTCTCTATTCAATTCAAATTTTCCTCCCAGTCCATCCAGATCTCTTCAATCACACATCTTCTCTTGCTCTCTTTTCTCTTTCTCTCTCTCTCTCTACACTTGTGGGGGGTGGGGGCACCATTTCCATTTCCATTTCCATTTCCATTCCTTTCCTCTTTCCTTTCTTTACGATTTTTCCTGTTTTCCCATTCTTTGACCCCGCTGTAGCACTCCTTCCCTTCCCTTCCCTTCCTTCCCTTCCCTTCAGCGCCCCAAGAAAATCGTCGATTGGACCGCGAACGAGACGAAACATCAGGCCCCCAACTCCGCCTTTCTCCTTCTGCCCCTCCTCCTCTCCCCCGTCTCGCCTTCCGGATTGGGCTCGAGCTTGAGCCCTCCTCCCCCCCCGTGGGATTCGAGGCGCGCTCTCTCAGGTAACGATATGGGTTCTTTTGTTGCTTCCGGTTTCGGGGGGTTGTTTGGCCGCTTGGTGGGGGGTGTTGTGGGAGACGCCCCGTGGACGGACGGGTTGGTCTTCGAGGGTCCTCGTTAGCTAGCGCGCGGGTGGGTTTTTGGGGTGGGTCTTCATCCGCTGCTCGCGGGGGGGGGGGGGGGGGATCTTGCCGGCGCGGCCGGGGAATCTCCGGCTGTCAGGAAGTCGCGGTGGGGGTGGAAATGGGTGGTTCTTTAGGAGGAGAATTTTGGCTTGCGTGATGGGTTTTAAGGGGTTTCGCTAGATCTGTGGAAATGGGTGATCTTTATGATTTTCGGGTTGTTGTCCTTCGATGAATGGGTGGTGATTGTTTCGCTGGACGGGGGAATAGGGCGATGTGTTTGTTTCGTATTTTTGGTGAGTTTAGGAGATTTTTCAAACATTATTGTCGTTTCGGGTGATGTGGTGATGTGGTTCGGGTGGGCAGAGCATCGGAAAATTGACTGGCTAGATGAAGTCCTTGATTTGTATTGCCATGCTTGATTGGAGAATGTGGGCGTGTGCCCGCCCGTGTTGAATGGCTTTGTCCACTTTTGGATTCCGATTTCCGATTGCCTCGAGATGGTGCACCATGTTAGTCTAGGAAATCATGGAATGAGTGCCTAGTGTCTCCTTTTGGGAACAGCCAATGAAAGCGAATGAAGACAAGATCTTTGGTAATTATTTTAGCGGCTCGGATGCAGGCTGAAGGTGGGGAGGATTATAAGACGAGCCTAATTAAAAGGAGGGGAGAAACAATTTGTACAACCTGCTATTTATGGTGCTCCTTGGCTTGTGCAGTCTAATATGACCTTTTTGTCAATGTGTTATGGTCGATATGTTTCATATAAATGATGCCTTCGGAGTTGAAGACGTACTCATGAATTGCACAAATGAACCCAAATGAAGATCGAAAACATGTACAAGTTTGAGATGTTTATGTGTTTATTGTTTTTCTTTGGCAGGAACATAGACGACCAGATAGCAGCAGCTGCAGATTTCTGAATCTAGAATGGGTTGTTTCACCGTTTTGAAGGGTAGGAAGAAGAAACCTGAAAGAACCAGTTACACCAAGCATAATAACGACTCTAAGGAGCACATGCCAATGATTCTGCCCGAACCCCAAATACGGACGAGGTCATTGCAGTCTGCTCCACCGAGTTTCAAAGCTAGAGTTAAGCCTGTTCAGACAGTTTACATGGTAACAAATGGTAGGATGCGTGCATTATCTGCTCCATCTATTGCCTTTGATATGGCCGAACAAGATGCTCTCTCATCGGGTGAATTTGATGAACTAGAAGATTCAAGATCCCGTACTTCCATGAAAGAACCAAGGTCCTCGAGTCCACAACCTCTTCCCCTTCCATCACCTCAGGGTGTTACTGTCCTAAAAACTGCAGGAAGCTTTAAGTCCACAGCAGGGAGTGGCCCACTATACCCTTCTGGACCCTTGCCTTTGCCACCATCAGGAGCCCTTCGAAGCTTTTCAATTGATGAAATTGCTGCAGCTTGCCATAATTTCTCTTCGGATCGATACACATCAGAAGGTCTATCTTCAATAATGTATAGAGCATCCTTTGGAGAAGATAATTCGAGTTCAAGGAAGTTTGAAGCTACTGTCACTCGCCTTCAGACGTCTACTCAGGTAACAAGTGCTTTAAGATGTTGTGTGTGCAACATCCGTAGTTTCTTGCAGAGCTTAAAGATATTCGATGCAAAAGAATGCTAGGAGTTTTTTCCTTCGCTTTGAATAAGAATTTGGCAGCTTATGAAACCTAGATCTCGTGACACTCACTACAGGTTCGGTTATAATAAGATGATCCGTCCTACAATCTTCATTGGCTTACATGTATATGTTTGAGTTGATTGGCTTACTTGTAAAGTAGCCTTACAAATTTCTTTCTCCTGTTGCTTTTAGGGGATAAAAGAGTTCATAAGTGATGCAAACACTCTTGCATCTTTGCAACATCCTTACCTCTGTAAGCTGCTCGGGTACTGTGCACGTGAGGGTTCAGAACTAAGAGCTCTTGTGTATGAGAGGCTTTACCATGGAAGCTTAGACAGGCTTCTATATGGAAGATCTGATGGACCACCTATAGATTGGAACACCAGAATGAAAGTCGCCTTATGTGCTGCCCAAGGTCTTACTTTCCTGCATGAAGAGGGGCCCTTTCAGGTAAGCAAAAGGCTTTTGTTTCTCATTTCTCTATGCGTTATTGGTGACACATGGTGCAGTATGTGATGAGAAAACTTCAGAAGGCTTTACAAAATTCGGATACAGTTAAAGACAAAAGTCTGACATGATGAACTTATATTTCTGGGGTCCTGATTCCAGGGCTTATGGCCTTACAGAATTGTAATTTGAATGTTCAATGTTTTTAGGTACTGATTGGACTGTTACATTTACAGGCTATGTTCAATGAATTTTCAACGGCCAACATCCAAATCGACAAGGATTTCAGTGCCAAGCTTTCAGGATATGGTTGCATTGGGCACATTCAAGAGTCGGATATTTCCAACAGTTCGGCGGTGAGTTCTTACTCCGACTTGTGTTCTGACTTTCTTGGATTGTTCAAGCTGTTTCTTGGTCAACAGAATTTCTATGAACCACCATGTTTGCCTAAGTTCGATGGTAGATATAATTGTCATTTTTATGTGTGTTCAGGCATTAGCGAACCTTTCCGTGGAGACAGTGGAGAAGGGATTGCTCACTCCAAAGAGCAACGTATGGAGTTTCGGCATAGTTCTTCTTGAACTGCTCACAGGTCGGAAGAATCTGGGTAACAGGTTTCCTAAAGAAGAGAGGAACCTGGTCAAGTGGAGTTGGCCGTTCCTGGCCGATGATTGCCGGCTATCACTAATAATGGACCCTCAGCTCAAAGGCCGTTTCCCGGCTAAAGCAGCAGGATCAGTAGCTGACATTGCTCAGCGATGCCTCCAAAAAGAACCTTCAGAAAGACCCACGATGAGAACCATTGTGGACCTTCTAAAAGTCATACAAGATGTGAAGTATTCCTGCCGGTTCCCTTTGCAAGAGCCAGCGGCAATTACTGGGAAGCAAATGTTGAAATCTCCGAGCCTAAACGGAATCATGGTTCCAACACCCAAGTTGAATTTTTCCCCGTCCCCACCCCCTAGAGTGGCCCCGCCATCTGTCTCTCCCAGGAAATTTCGTGCTCTACCCACATCTCTTCCTCCTCGCGCATGTTCCTCGACCCTTGCCTTGGAGGAATTAAATTCTCAAGAAAGCCGAAAATCTTCATCGTCATCGTCTGTGCGAAGGGCTAGTGTGGAAGGATTTTGATTGTTGATAATGTGATTTTATTTATTTATTCTCGGGTTCTCGTGTTCATTCGTGATTTAGTATGAAGTATAGATTATAAAGGTGTGGTTTTTTCACCTTGCCATCCCTCTAGATCGGGTCATAGAGGGGATGCTGTTTTGTAGATAGAGTGCAAGATCATGCTGTCTATTGTTATACAAGAATGCCATTTAAACCGGAGTGGCCATGTCCTTCATCTTGGCAATGTTGTCACGGGCGCTCTTCATTGTATATGCATGTTTCTGTCTGAATTATTGTTAATGGTTTTGCAATAAGCCTCTGTGGAGGAAAATAACGTTGATATATGCCCTTTTTAAGTGGAACTGCAGATAAAGTGTAATTATTGAAAATATGAGATACTTGTCTCCACAAATTGCGTTCCTGACCTGTTTGGTTAGCAGGAATGTCTATACCAACAATCAGGATTAGTTATCTATTTGACGGGACTATTTCAGGGAGGTGTTTTGGGGATGATTCCCTCCCTGCTGGATGCTGCTAATGGAACTGTCTCTGAAGCGGAGGAATTCTGGAGCTGCCTCTGCAAAAAAAAAAAAAAAAAATTCTATGACCTGACCTAAAAGGCCAGATGTTCTGTTGTGGTCGGTATCGATTTTCAAGCCGGGGCTGGAGGTTTGTTCGATGACTATAATCGGCCGAGGGCTCCAGATTGCTGGTTGATCAAAAGATGGAGAATCTGCTGATTGAAAATTTGAGTGTTCAACTGATCCTTCCTTTACCAATATAGTAAAAGATTGCAGGTACTTGCTGATCACTATCCTGGAACTGAGGATCCAACACGGCTTTGATGCAGCAAACCAGTCCGCAGGAACGCTGGTGGCGAGCGGGAATTTGGGCATTCGGTATTCGTTCCCAACACGGCTTTGATGCAGCAAACCAGTCCGCAGGAACGCTGGTGGCGAGCGGGAATTTGGGCATTCGGTATTCGTTCCCAACTCATTCCGCATTGTAAGTTCCAAATCTATCCGAATCTATCCGAAGGGTCATTGAACGCTTTGTAAGTTCCATCAAAGCAACTCCCTCTCGCTTGCTATGCAGTTGTGTACCTATAATTGCTCCGTAAATGCAGGCCCGAGCAAAAGGGGGACTAATTTGACAAAAATCACAATTCAAGGACAAAATTGAACATTAACTTTAGGAGTGTGCAAAGGAACCGGGAACAGCCCAAACCATCCGGAATTGGACTGAATCGGCCCGGAACCTGCGGTTCCCGTGAGGGCCGGTCTAGTTCCCGATTCTAATTTACTAGAACTGATGAGTATCGATCTGGTTCTCAGTTTTAGGTGTGAAATCGCTCCCTACCCCACCCGGACCAGACCGGTAATATATATAATTTTAAGAAAAATGTCAACCAAAAAAAAAATGAAAACATTTTTAGAAAAATAGAAACCATAAAATTTCTAATTTAAAGCTCGGCTCTCGGCTCTCGGCTCTCGGCTCTCAACTCTCACGGCCACACTCTAGCTGTTCATCGCCTCCCTCTCTCACTCTTAGTCATCTCCATTTGCATGAAATTTGTTGGAACTGATTCCATCGATTCACCCGAGAACCGGACTGGACCAGTGGTCTAGTTCTCGGGTGGATCTATGGAACCAACGGGCGATTTCTGATTTCAATTTTTCAGAACCGGTCCTTAGTGGACAGTTCTAGATTCCATATTGGGAATCGCTTGCCTGAACCATACTCACTCCTAATTAACTTAGAGGTGAGATAGAGGTGACATACGAGCTGGATAACTCAGCCTGGGAAGAGACCCATGATCATTTGCCGTGGCCGCTAGAAAAGGGTCCGCGCCCTTGCCCCTGGCGAGCATGCATGGCTACAACAATGTCAAGCACAAGAACAGCCAAGCTGCCCTGTTTGGCGTGTGTAAGCTCGGGGATCAAAATTTTGACATCGTTCATTATTCTGAACAGAGCATGCCAAGCACATATGGAACGAAAAAAAGAAGAAGAAAAACAAGAAAAGACATACCTTAGCTTGCTCTGATTATTACTCATATACCTCTATATTTGAAGAGTCGACCTTAATGGTCCAATGGCGGTGGCTCTTGTCCTCTATCAAGGTTGTTCACGGTAAATTTATCCTCTTTTAATTTTCGTTAAATTTTACAGTCAAACTACCATGTTGGATATCATGTGATAATTGACGGATATATGAGTACCCTTCGTTAATCACAAAGTTTTTCGTGGTATTAATCCAATTTAACAGAAATTAACAGTGGATAAATTTGTCACATGTTCATCAATTTAGGATTTGTTTTGGATAAATTTGTTATAGGTATATCAGCTTGGGATTTTTGGTGGTCAAAAATTTTTTTTAGCTAAAATTTATCACAAGTACACTAATTTAGAGTTTTTTGTGATATTAAATTTTTATAAAAAAAATTAGAGATTTGAAGGTCGCAATGGAAAAAAAAAATACTAGTCCTATAATCTTGGTATTTTCCGACCAAAAAAAATGAGAAAAGGAAACACCTTCCTTTATCTGCTCGGTATTCAGGCTCGCATGGAATCCATTCTAGAGTAGAAATTCTGCTCCAAAATGGATTTCGGAACAGAAATGCATTTGTTAAAAAATTTTCGGAATGCATTCTAGAGCAATTTTTGCATTCTGGAACAAAAATGCGTTTGTTAAAAATACTTGATTCCAGAATGCATTTTTTATTCCAGAATGAGTTTTGGGCAAGAAAAAGAGGAGCTCTTCTAGAATGCATTCACCCTATTTTCTCTCTTTTTCTCACTAATTTTTTTTTAGAAAATGCATAAAAATTGAAAAATTCCAGAAAAATTCATAAAAATTTCCAAAAAATAAAAAAAGTTAGATTTCGAGAAAATAGAAAATTTGGTGAATTTTTTTTCAAAAAATATAAAAAGTCAAAAATTTCAAAATTTCACAAAATGGTTTAGAATATCTTTGGGCACCCACTTTGAGTAAAATTTAATTTTTTTGATGTGCCCAAAAAAAATCAAAAAATCAAAAATTTCAAAAGTTCACAAAATGGCTTCTAATATCTTTGGGCACTCACTTTAAGTGAAATTTAATTTTTTTGAGATGCCCAAAAAAATCAAAAATTTCAAAATTTCACAAAATGGATAAGAATACCTTTGGACACACACTTTGAGGTAAATTTATTTTTTTAGATGCTTAAAAAAATAAAAAAAATAAAAAATAGATTTCTGTTTCAGAAATTAATTTCCGGAGTAGAATTAATCATGTTTTATCAAATAGGTTTCTCGTTCAAAAATTAATTTTTGACAAGAATTCTGAAAATTAATTTCTGACAAGAATTTGATTCGTGGAACATAATTACCGTTCGCGTCCGGAACACCAAATTCATTCCGCCGGGACGCCGAGAAGCAAACCGCACTCGTCCGCGGCAATGGCGTCTCTCAGCCTCTCCTGCTCCGTGGCATCATCTTCTCCGTCGTCGTCGTCGTCTTCTTCCGCTTCTTCGTCGATGCTCCGTTCGCCTGCCCTCTCCCTCTCCTCCTCGAAGCCGTCCGTCTTCTCCTCCCGGTCCTTCCCCGGATTCCACCGACGCGCTTCGTATCCGAGTAATGGGTCAACAACCTCTCGGTCCCATTCATCTCTCTCTCCCTGCGCAGAGCTTAAAGTCAACTCCTTTCTGATGTGGGTTTCGATTGACGCCCTCTGTTTCGCAGGAATTTATGCTCTGTCCAGTAACGACATAAAAGTGGGCACCAGCCTCGTCGTCGATGGGGCTCCCTGGCGAGTTATCGGTAGCTGCTTCCTCCGTTTCCTTTTGAGATAATCTCGGTTTCTCTCGCTCTCCCTGCTAGTGTTCGTTGGGGTGGAATGTGCATATGGGTTGGGCTAAATTCTTGTGTTTGAGCGTTTATGACTGCGTTTGTGCTGTATCTTGCAACGTCATTGCAATGCGTTCTTGGTTAGTGGAATGCTGATAGTCTGGCGCGTTTGCGTTTATCTGGTTTCTGATTGTATGGATAGCTGTGTTGTGAAAACCCGACAGCGGATGCAGAGTTTTGACTTACAAGGGGACGAGGAGCTAAGGAATTTGGCAAAATCTAAGCTTGGGGGGCGAGATTATACAGATTTGACGTGAAAGTTTTGAATAACATAGCGAATGCTAGTGAAATTAGATGGAACACCTGACAGTCGAGGCTGGTTAGCACCAGTGGGTACCTGTGATGGGTCTTTCTCCTTTTTCTCTCATTGCTCCGGTTGCTGTATACGAATTCTTCATGGGTTTTAGGGCCAGTTGGCTCCATAAATCGCTGGCTTTCAGTTTACTTAACTACCTATGGAGACATTTTGCACAGAGATATGGAGATCAAGTCCCCTTGTGGAAAGTTTTTATTGCATCGGGCATTTATTAGTATAACTTTCACGTAATTGGTTCTCTTTTTTAAGTATTCTTCTTCTTCTTCAAAGCTGGCATTGGCTGAGTGTGGGACTTTGGTTCTGTGTTGCTTGTTTTGCGAAGTTTTAAGCTGTTCACAAGGCTTATGTGTTGGCTACCTAATTCATTTGATGGCATTTTTCTCCATTTAACAGTCCTAGGTATTCTGCTGTTTGAAATATGCAGAATTCTTACATGTGAAACCTGGAAAAGGAGCAGCTTTTGTTAGAACCAAGATGCGCAATTACATAACAGGAAACACTGTTGAGAAAACCTTTAGAGCTGGAAGTTCGGTTAGTTTCTCAGTCTTCTTGGTCTCTTATTACCCTTTGTGTTATTGAGGAAGCTAGCATAGTATGAACTGGTATTTCCAGTTAACTGATTGTCGATTTGAGGAGAAAGTGTAATTGTTATATACTGAAAGTTGTCATTTCATATATGGACTCAGAGACTTCCATTGTATAAACTGTATCACAGGATGTTCTTGCGCTTGCCATACCTGCCAAAATACAAATTCATTGTTCAATCGCAGTTTACTTTTACCTTTACTTAGAGTGGTGGTTCAGTCCATTAAAGGTGAGGTATCTGAGTGTGGACAGAGGAATCATGTCAATCCATACAAACCTTGGTCAAACTAAAGACTGCCTTGATTATTCATAAGAATTATAATGGATGATACCTATGCAAGTTTATATATGCGACCTCTGATTTGCAAACAGAGTAGCTCTGTCACTATTATCTTGCACATTGGTGCCTATGGGTCCTTGATTCCTGGGCTAATTGCATAGAGTTTTACGGTCTAGCTTAAGTAACTCATCTCAAAAACGACTTATGGAAAAGAACGTTGAAAATAGTATGTCCACTGCAATAAGTTGGGCAAAGCTTTTTGGAACTTATAGGTTCTGTTAGAATGATTTATGTGGGCTTCTACGTTGATTAACATTATTTAAGGATTTGCTTTTTGGATGATCGTGAACATGGCCGTATTCCTCTTTTAGAAGGATTGCCACAGTTATAGGATAATTTCACAGAAATAAGTACCTGCATTTTGATTCAGCGCCTTAAGCAGAACCCTTCCCAAATATTTTTTCGTCCTTGAGATCATGCCAAGCATTTAGATTTTGGAGATTGCTGTCTAAGCCAAGACTATCTGATGTCTGGATCGTTTTCCAGATCGACGAGGCAAATGTATCCAAGGAAACCAAGCAATTCACTTATAAAGATGGCGCCCAGTTTGTCTTCATGGACTTGGTACATTTCTTTGTTCATCTAGTTTCCATTTAGTGCACTTTTCTCAACCTGTTGTGCTCTGCTCAAGCATCACCTGCTTCATCACTCGAGGAATGTCTTTTCTTGCAGTTGTTTATGTGAGTGTATTAGTATCTAGGCCACTTTAAAAATGATTTGAAAAAGGAGCAGCTGCTATCAATATGTTCAGTCTTCTAAGATATGTACTTCTCATATGACAGACTACCTACGAGGAAATTCGTCTTAATGAATCAGAGGTTGGTGACAAGACAAAGTGGTTAAAAGAGGGTTTGGACTGCAATGTGCTGTTTTGGAATGGGAAGGTGATTTTACTTTCAGACCTTAGTATGGTAATTTAAGGTGTTTTCACCATATGAATATGATATGCATTCAGTGTTCTTGTGTCACAAAGTACATATGGATTTAATTAATTTGGGAGCAGTTTGATGTAGGGCCAATATCAAACCGCACCTTGACAAAGCTCCTATGTGCTTCTGTGAATAAAGAGGCATATTGGATAACAATTCTCAGATGACAATCAAGCTGCTATATTCAATAATTAGCCGTCTCATTGTGTAGCATTGTCTCTGTTGCAGGTTATTGACTTTGAACTCCCGATCACAGTTAAGCTGAAGGTAGTGGATGTTGACCCTGGTCTTAAAGGCGATACTGCTCAAGGTAACTTCCTTCTTTCTTTCTCAAACTGAAGAAAATATTTTCTCATTATTGAGGTATAAGGCCAGTAAGTCAGTTCTGGAAATATGACGTGAGGCAGGTGGATTATTTTAAGTTTCATGCACCTCTGTTCGATTTGGCAATATCTGAGCTGTGCATGATATAGTGAGAAAATGTTCAGGACTTTGTGTTTTTCCTTTGTTGCAATAGGGCTTGGGTGGTGAAGGAGAAGTTGGTTGTTCTTTCTGACGATCTGATCTGATGATTCATATTCTTATAATAGGTGGATCAAAACCAGCGACACTTGACACAGGTGCTGTGGTGAATGTCCCACTGTTCGTGAACACAGGTGACGAGATTTTGGTAGATACAAGAACTGGGCAATACATGAGTCGTGCATGAGGTTTTTAGCATGTATGATTCGTACTTACTCCAAACGTCTAGCTAGACCTGTGAAATCACTCATGAGGCTTAGATAGCAGAGAGGTAGTTGCCCAAATTTCATCGTTGAGCAATTCTTTTGTGTAGTCGATTGTAGTATTTATTGCTCATCACATATGTAAGAAAAGAGCAAGTTTTGTGCCCAAAGCTATGGCATTTGCAATTGCTTTATCTGTTTTAAAAATTTTCAAGCGCAGGAGACGTTCACAATCCAGGTTTAATTGAATGTTTACAAGCCAATAACTGTACAAAAGTCCTTGTTTAAAAGTCACATCTTCAAGGACAAGTATACATTCAGTTTGATTGTGCAACAGTCTTAGGAACATACAGGGTTGATCAACGGATATCGAGCCTCTCTTGTTATGACGGTTGGGCTCTCGCTACCAGGGAATTAATGCCAAGAGAATGGAAGATAATTTGCTTGCTTTGACACTTGAGACTAATGAAAAGTGTCGTGGGCCAAAGAAAGAAGCTGGCCAACCAAAAGGTTGAACTATCACACACAATAGGTGTTAACGGACGTAACATTAAGAAGCATTGCTCCGTTGATGACTTCAATTCCAGAGCTATTGTCACACCGAGGCCACTTGGAACTATGAGGCCATCTCCCTTACGTAGGTGGTTACTGTCATGACACAAGAAGGTGGTTACTGTCATGAGCTAGCCAAGACTCTTCCATTGGCAACTTCGGGGCTTCTTCTCGGGAACGACACCTCGCTTCAATGCCATACCATACACATTACGAGCGCATAACCACCTTCGTTGTTGATTAAACTCGTTTATAACAACGTTGTACACTTCTTTACTGGGATGCCCCAATCTCTCATCCATCATGACCAACAAAGCCTTGTCCAGCTTTCCCTCCCTGCAAAGCCCTCTCACAACTCTAGCTAAACTTATCATTTTTGGTGAATGCCCCAATGTCATCATGTGCTCCATATTGAACAAAGCTTCTTCATTTCTATTGCCCACGGAAAGCGTTTGTATGATAAATCCATAAGAGCTCTCATCGATAACACAACCCCTGCTTCTCATTTTCTCGAACATCTGGTAGGCGTCATCCAATAGGTCTCTATCCTTCCAAGAAATCCTGCACAAAGCCCTCAGTAATGTATTCAACATCCTCTCTTCAACTTCAAAACCATGTCCTACCATCTCTTTGTAAGCCCTCGATGCAGCCCTTATTTTCCCCCACTTCAACAAGCCGTGAATCAAGGTGCTATAGCTGATGCGGTCTGGCACGCAATCTCTCTCCTTCATCAGCTTCAACACACCAAAGCCTTTTATTGGCGTCCCTTCTTTGCAATACCCATTGAACAAAGTATTGTAAGTGACAACATTCGGAGACAACCCTGCCTCTAGAGCTTCATCAAGCAATTCCATGGCCTCTGGTGACCTGCCCACTTTGCAAAACCCATCCATAACAGCTGTGTACGTGTATATGTCCGGCTTGATCGAAATCGAATCCTTCTTAATGTTCTCCAACATCTCATATGCTTCCTCCACCCTCCCAACGTAACACAACCCTTTGATCAAGCAATTGTACGTCTGCATTGTGGGCTCGCAACCAGCTTTGTTCATCAGGCCGAACACCTCAAAGGCCTTCTGCATTTTGCCCTTTCTGCAAAACGAATTCACGAGGGTCGTGAAAGTCGCGACGCTTGGGCAGAGCTCATTCTCCACCATGAAGTCCAAGATTCCTGTAGCATCATCTAAATCGTTCTTCAAACAGTGGCAGACGATCGCGGCCGAAAACGTCCACGCGTCCGGGACCAACCCACGAGACGGCATTTCGTCGAACACTTGCAATGCGATGTCGGGCTCGTGCGCCATGGCCAAAGCCGCGAGCAGATCGTTGACCCCGGACAAGCTCCCCATCTGCCCATCTCGCCGTAGGAGACGGACGAACTCGACCCTGTCCCCAGCAGGCAACGCCCTGATTCTTTCCGCTAAGTACTGAACCCGAACCGTGCAGTTTCTCTGCCCGTGCTCCCGATTCTCTGGCTCCCGCGCTTCCCTCCGCTCTGTTACCATTGCGCTGGTCCCATCGACAGAGCCGAGCCAATCTCTGCTCTGCCCGAAACTTCTGACGACCTTGCTTCCTTGGACTTTCCTGAGATGTTGTCGGGGGATGACGATGCTTGGAAACGAGCGAGGCCTGCACTGCCAAGGATGACGACAAAGTGGGGATGGGGGAGGACATGGAGCGGACGTTAGCGAGGAAGGATGAGGAGGCATTATGCCCGTGATGGGTTCACGGTGCCGCCGGCCATCGACGCCAGCATTTTAGCGGGCGTCCCTTGTCACGGGCCGAGACGGCCCGTTTAGCTTGGGAAACCGACTTCGGCCTGCCCGTGATGCTCGCCTCGTCAGGAAAGCGGTATCAGCTCCTCCTGAAGCAGCTTGCGCATGAACGGCTCACCTCGCCGAGAGAAATTCTCGCTCCTCCTTTACGCAAATCGGGGAGAGTCAATTTGAGGAGTCGAATTACGTCGAGGGAGTGGCATTAGGAGATGATGTTCGAGATTTAACGCTTCTCCACTCGGGGTGCGCTAAGGCAAGATCGACACCTGCACGCAAACTAGTCGTGAGCCGACGATGGTGTTGGAATGATGGTATGATAAGGTTGAAACAGGTGGTTGTACTTCACATTGGCATAAGATGATAGATGGTTGAGGTAACGCGTGGTAGGATTGGTAATGCAATGCTGATTTGGGGGAATCGTCATAGGGAAAACAGGTTGGTCCGACGTGCTGATCTAAACATCATTTCCCATTTCCCTATATGTAAACCTCCCTTCCACACTTCTCATACGCCACCTTGAACATTCGAATCGACATTGCGACAATAATAACTTTGCTCTCTCCGTCAAGCCAATCATGCTTTCCCACTGCGGCATCCACGCGATTCTTTTTGTCCATATCGTCGAGAAGGAGAAAGTGCTCTTTTACTAGACAACCTATATCTTTGATTATCTCAACTCCTTCATTGACGTTTCTTACATTCGGGTATATCCCTCCAACGATGCTAGAGATGAGCCGGTTTTGCACCAACTCAATGCCCTTGAGTTTTGAAGTTTCTCAGTTGTTGGAACACAGTCCTAGGAAATCGCGTGAAAGATGATCGTAGATTGTTTTGATGAGAGTCGTGTTTCCAACTCCACACATTTCGTGGTTTTCCAAGAATCCATGTCTCATGTGTGCAAGAGACCATCATTTCCTTGATTCTATGACACATGGTTGTCGATAGGGACCAAACAGTCTGATACTCCCCGATAAGCCTCTTTTCAACTCCTTGAAACCCTCCTCGACAAAACAAATTCTCTAGTGAACTGGCTTTCGGGCCTCATACTCCTTGACAAATTCTCTAGCATATTTTTTTTTTGTTAAAGATTATTGAAATATCTCTATTGACTCTTTATATCTTTCAGGATTGCGCATATATTTTACTTTGATTGCGCATATTGATTAAGGCATAATTTCCAAAAAAGTCATAGACCTATTGTACGAATATCAATTCAATCATAAACTCTTCAATTTGGCCCATTTAGTCCTAAACCTTTTGACAATTTACCATCGTAGTCGCTTTGGCCAATTTCGATCGGAAATCGCCGACGTAGACGCTAATTGCCTTACGTGGTATTACCGGCGCTAATATGGACAATTTTTACAAATTTTTAAAAATATTTATGAATTATTTATATATATTTATATATTTTTTTTCCATAGGCTCTTGTTGGTCATCGGGCAAGGGCTTGCAAGCCCTCGCTGGCCGCTGGTGAGGGTCGCCGCCACTTGTGAGGACCGTCTTACCCATATCTGGGTGAGGGCTACCTCGCCTGCTACTGGGGAGGGCTTGCAGGCCTCATCCAGTGGCCGGTGAGGTCTCATGGGCCATCGTGGAAAAAAAAATAGAAAAAAAAAGGAGAAAAAAATGAAAAATTAGGGAAAAATATAAAAAAAAATACATACAAATTGTTCACGTTAATGCTGATTGTGCTATGTAGGACGGCCGACGTTCACGTTAGCAATTTCCAGTTAAAATTGGCCAGAAAGACTATATTGTCAAATTGTCAAAAGGTTTATGACTAAATTGAACAAATTGAAATATTTAGAACTGAATTGACACTTGCATAATAGGTTTATGGCTTTTTCGGTAAATTCCCCCTTTGATTGACATGTTATCTTAGCTAATAATCGAACAAAGCCTAGGCTCATATAGTCATTTATCGAATACATATCGATATACACTTAAATTACTCGATTCTCTTTTCCGCCATCTTCCTGTCTACCCTTACTAAATTCCCTCACTAGATTCCGCGGGGAAATTTCAAAATAGTACCAGCTAGAGAAAATCTACCCATAACTGGAGTCATTGTAGACAAAACAAAAAAAAAAAAGGCTGTTGCGAGCGTGTGGGAAATTGACATCAGACATGGTCCTAGTCTCGTTCCCCATGCTTCCTTTCCTTGGTCCTCGTTTCAACACACGGCCGCTGAATCAGTCGCGGCTCCCGTTGTGCAGAAAAGACCAGAGGATGACTCGAAGCGGATGACGCTTCTGCCAGCTGCTGTCATCACCAAGTCAAAGCGTGAACCATGATGTTTGATATTCCAGAGTCCAAACATTTTGGTGTTTTGTACGTTTGACAAGTCTCGTATGACACGGGACGAAATATGAGTTTTGCCGGGGAGCCGCTGCGATGTACGGTTTTGCCGTAACCTAGAGGCACAGAAGCCTAGCTACATGGAGGCCCTACGATCCGAGCCCTAGGCCCGTGCAGATAGTCCTGACTCAAAGTAATCTGTGCACAAATTGTAGGTTTTGACTAGAGGCGAGCAAAACAAACCACCCAAATCAGGATTGGATCGGACCGCACTAGACCAGACTGATCGGTTTGATCCGATTCTCAAGAATATCGATCTGGTTCTCGATTTCTAAAAGTGGACCGATTTCCGATTCTAGGATAGGAACCAAAACGGACCAAACCATCATATATATGTACTTTTTAAAATTTTTCAAAAAAATAGAAAGTCTAATCTAATTTCTCAAATTCCATCTTACTTTTATTAATAAGTGATTGGTCCTATTGGAATCGAACCGACCATCGGGCCTGTCAGGTCCATGGTTCCAAGACTAGCAAGTCCAGTCCCTGGTCCTAGAAACTGGGAACCGGTCCAACCAGCTGTTCCCAGTCTGGTCCGGTCCAACCCTAGAAACTTGGAACCAGTCCTCCTAGTCTAGTTCCCGGTTCTTGGGTTGGATCGGACCGGACCGGACCAGGAACCGCTCACCCCTAATTTTGATAAGGTGACTTATGTTTTCTATGTTGGAAATGTCTTGACATCCCAATCGAACCATGTCACATTCCGGGCCATTAATATGATGTATTAGTTTTCTTCTGGAGAATGCGTAGGAAAGTAAAAGTTTCTATCAAATGTGAAGCAAGAATATTGCAAAATGAGATATTGACGAGTATTATATAAATTTTCCTACCGTAATTCAAAGTCGAATTTAGCTATCTAGTTTCCACTACATAAATACGTTGAAAAATCAAAATGACATCTTGGGCACGTTTGTTTCAATGAAAGAGCTTTTCGCAAATTAATTTTTTGGACTTTCACATGTTTAGTTCGCTGAAAATGGTTAGTCAATAGAAAAACACATTTGTAGTTAAACATAACACCTGCACTTCAAATTAGAAAAATGAATTCCCGTTTCTCATTTCCCAAGCATAAACAAATTTTTCAACGCACGCTCACTTGTTCACCTTTTTCATTGCCAATTGTTTCAAATAAAATACAAACACCTAAAAATGTTCTTGGTCACACTTTTTCAACATACCACCAAATAAATGAAAACTAGCTTTTTTTCTTGAAAATAATTTTCACGGGAAGTAATTTCCTTTATCATGAAATTTGTAGTGAAACAAACGCACCCCTATTTTGTGAACCTCCCTTGAATATAAACGCTGGCATCGCATGAAAATTATTTATTTATTTGGCTCGAAAATAGCTTAGATAATCGTCTTATTCAAGGAATCTACTCAACTGAATTAGGTTTTAAAAATCACCTGATCTATCTATCAATTGCACTGTTTAACTTTTGCAAAAAAGTAGATTTGATTATTGGGTCATAACCAAAAAGTCAAACCTAATAAATTTTTGCTGCAACCATTTTTGGTTTCTTTCGGGCAGGAAAAAGTACAAAAAAATTCCTAAATCTATTACATGAGTACAAATTCAATCATAAACTCTTCAATTGGACTAATTTAGTCATAAATCTTTCGCATTGGTACCAATTCATACCATTCGATTAATTTAGACTGGAAATCGATAAGATGGATGTCAGCGGTCCTATGTGGCACCACCGACGTTGTTATGGATAATTTTTATAATTTTTTCAGATTTTTTTAAATATATTTTTCTTTTCTTTCTTTTTTTTTGTTAGAAACTGGTGGCCAGTGAGGGCCCCCCCGCCCTTGCCTGCCACGAGCGAGGGCCGCGATGCCCTCACCTAGACTAGATGAGGGTCGCCGGCCACTTGTTTCTAAAAAAAGAGACAATAAAAAATCCCGGTCTTTATGCAAGAGTGCTTCTAATATAACACGAACATGGTATAAGCATGCAGGAAAAATTGAGTCTTGAAAACAAAGGAGGAATCTCGAAAGTAAAGATCAAAGGTTGATCCTAATCCTACTTGGATTAATAATTGAGTTACAACCAAGGACCACCTTCGGACGTCGAGGATGGAAAGCCGCTGTCGGGTTTTTCCTAACTTAAACTTTACATTAGCGTGGGCATTTCCTTTCGTTTTCCTTTTCTGAAAAAATTATTAAAAATTATTCAAGTCAGCGTCAACGGTGTCACGTAGGACCGCTGGCGTCAACGTCAACGATTTCTGACCTAAATTAGCCGGATGGACTGAATTAGTATCAATACGAAAAGATTTAGAACTAAATTGATCTAATTACAAAATTTAAAACCGAATTAGTATAAATGTAATAGATTTATGACTTTTTTTTTGTACGTTTTCTCTTTGGGCATGGCCAGACTTTCTCACTAAATGCCATTGGTCAAACCTATTGAAAAAAGCCTTCGGGCCCTTGTGGATTGAGCTAGGCTTGTGGTCCAAAGGGAGAATTTTTTTTGGCGAAAAGGATGCGAAGGCTCGTTGAAAAGTTGATGGCCCCAAAAAACAAAAAGACTCGTTCAAATGTGGACATCATTTAGGAAATTGCCGACGAATCTGATCTTACGTATGGGGAGAGTTAGAAACCTTAAGAAGTGACGTGTCAGAAACGTCCAACTATTATTTGGCTTTGCGGAGTCAACGTGACTTTACATTGTAAAGTACAATCAGTCTCCCCGGATTAGTAAAGTTTTCGATACATTGGACTCGGTAAAGCAACGCTGCATTTGAATGACCAGGATTGGCAAACCAGAGCTTAGTAAGAGCAGCCTCCGCGTGCCCCGTGTGTATATATCTAGTTGTCTCGGCCAACTTCCGAAAGCGGAATGACCCAATAGAGAGATTATAACTTCTTTTTCTTGGGTACGTGAGATTATCAGTTTCTAATTACTGTTTTTCGAGGCAGATAATGCGTGAGTACTTGTGGTTCGCCTGCGGGGTGACGGTTTCCGCCATCCTTTTCACCGCTCTTCTGTTCGAGGATTTCTTGAAGAGAAGTGCAGGTCACCTGGCTACCAAAGCTGGAGCCCGTAAAGATGCAGCTGTCCGCAATGGACCAGCAGCAGGCAGGCTCGCTCCTGATATTGATACAGCACCAGTTAAGAGGACGGCAACTTCTTCGTCGGGATATGATTATGAGGTCTTCTTGAGCTTTAGAGGGCCGGATACCCGAGCGGGCATCACCGACTTCCTCTACACGAGCCTAGTCGATGCAGGGATCCGTACGTACAAAGACGACAAAGATCTCCCATGCGGGAAAGAGATCGGCCCGGAGCTCCTCCAAGCAATTCACCAATCGAAGATTTCCATACCCATCTTCTCAAAAGGCTATGCCTCTAGTAGATGGTGTCTCCAGGAGTTGGTCCACATGGTGGAGTGCAAGAAGACTCGGGGGCAGATCATCATGCCTATTTTCTATGATGTGGCGCCTTCGGAGGTCCGACTGAAAACCGGGGTCTACGTGGAGGCCTTGTCTTTGCATGAAAGCAAGAAGCTGTACGGCGACGAGACCATTCGAGAGTGGATGGCAGCTCTCAAAGAAGCCGGAAACATAAAGGGATACAACCTGCGTAGCTCGCCCAAGAGGTGACTCCTTCCCCATCTTAGAAAATCTTGTCCAGTTAGCATTTGCATTCATCTCTAGTTGAGTTCTTTGCTGGATTTGTGTTACTTTGTATTTGTTTCTGTTGAAGTTAGACCCGATGGAAAAATTGGCAGTGTGCATAGAGTTTAAATAAATGGGAGATAGATCTCAACAAGTTCTACTCATTTATTTTATGCATTTCAATCAAAATTATCCTGCTTCTGGCAGGTCAATTCACCGACGCGGGACAGGTAAAGCCAATTATAATTGAATTGAGGACTTGAAAGATATTGTTGCAAACGGATGGTTAAGGTTTTCTGATTTTGTCTGTCACAGCATTCGGTTCAATGCATTTTTCTAATTCCTCGTGCTTTTGACAATGACGAATATCAGGCAGGAAGGTGAGTTTGTGAAGCGAGTGGTAAAGGACCTTCTCGGCAGATTGAAGAAGGCTTTTTTGGAAGTATCTGACTGCCTGGTTGGCGTCGACGATCATGTGGGTGAAATTATGCGAATGATAGGAGCTCAGATACAAGAAACACGAATCGTCGGAATCCACGGAATGGGTGGTGTTGGAAAGACAACTCTCGCCAAAATCATCTACAATAAACTCTCAGCCGATTTTGAGGATTGCTGTTTCCTCTACAACATTCGAGAAACTTCCGAGCTTCACGGTATTGAGCGGGTGCAGAGTCAGCTCATCTCTGATATTCTGAAACAGAAGGGGACCGACATAAAAAATAGCCCTGAAGGGAGTAAGATGATCAAAGAAAGGCTGTCAAATAAGAAGGTTCTTCTTCTTCTCGACGATGTCGACCAAAAGATTCAACTGAATGCGCTTATGGGCAAGCGCAACTGGTTTGGTGAAGGAAGCAAGCTTATAATTACGACTAGAAACAAAGACATTCTCAACGGTTTCGAAGTGGATTATCGTTATGATCTTACTTGTATGAATGATGACCAATCTATTCAACTTTTTAGTAGACATGCCTTCAGAAGAGATTGTCCGTTGGACGAGCATGCCACCCTCTCCCAAAAGGCAGTGGACATTGCTGGAGGCCTACCTCTTGCGCTTGAGATTATAGGTTCACTTTTATCATGCACCCGTAAAGATATGTGGGATGCTAAGCTGAAGGCGTTTGAAAGGACTCCACGTGAAGTTCAGAGCAAGCTGAAAGTAAGCTATGACACATTGGATGATCGGCAGAAGTATATCTTCCTCGACATAGGTTGTCTATTTATTGGATGGGACATCGATACTGTGATTCATGCGTGGGATGAGTCGGAGTATTCCCCGAAAGAAACGATAGAAATTTTAGAGCACATGTCTCTGATAAAGATTCTAAAAGATAAAAAGCTGTGGATGCATGATCATCTAAGAGACCTCGCCAGAGAAATCACTAGGCAGGAATGTAAAAGGCGAGATGCGAACCAGCGCAGGGTGTGGGATCACAAGAAAGCATTTGAATTGCTAAAGACACGCAAGGTAAGTGCCAGTACAACGTATTTCCGATTCGAGAAGACAATTTATATGCCTTGGCTACCGCACTAACGTATAACCTCTATATGATATGATAGCGGTAAACCGTTGTAATTCATAAACCAGAATTCATGTGCTTCCATCTCGTTTTCATTTTGGGCAGGAAAAAGGAAAAGTTGAAGCTATTTGTCTCAAGTTTGACCATCGGCAGGATTACCGTTTTACATACGGAGACTTCTCTAGACTACCAAATCTGAGGTTCCTCCATGTTGATAGTCTAAACTTGCACGAACACGTCCTGGAAAACTTTCGTGCGCAATGTAGGCTTTCCTTGCACAATTTGCCATCCAAGGTTGTTCGGAGGTCAGGTCTCCTGCCAAAGCTGCAATGGCTCTCTTGGCATAATTATCCTCCAAAATTTGATATAACCAAATTTTCCTTGGTAAATCTAGCCATTCTTGATCTGTCGTGGAGTAAACTGACGGACAGTTGGGATGGTTGGAGTCACATAGAGGTATGTTATATGCTTGGGACCATCTGTTAATCATTATCGTGCATTTATGTGTGCTCACGAAACTTATCTTGGCATGACCCTTTTGTTACAGATGGCGAAGAATTTAAAAGTGCTGAATCTGACTGGTTGCACACGCTTGAAGAAAACTCCTGACTTATCTGCAAATGTGAATTTAGAGAGATTGATCCTAGAGAAATGCGAAATCTTGGAAGAAATTGATAGGTCTATCAGTCAGTTGCGGCATCTAGTATTATTAAACCTGAATTTCTGCAAGAAACTCCACCGCATCCCAAAGGAGCTTTGCGATATGGAGTCATTGAAACTCTTGACTGCTGGGAGTCGCTAGAGGATATGCTCGAAAGACAAGTTGATACTGGAGCATCAAGTTCTATGGAACAAATTTCCCCCCCGTATGATGTTTCGTGGAGCAGACAAGTCCAAATCTTACTCTGGCAAGCACAGGCCCATTTCTACAACAAGTTGATTCGACGTGGGTTGAAGAGGTGATTTTATAGGGAAGTTGCCGGTTCAATAGGCTAGTCGTCGATGACTACCAAAATGTCGATTTACAAGTTTGTTGTCAACTTCGAGTCTATTAATTGACTATCTAGCGACAGGAGGCTGCTCTTGTCGATTTCTATTGTTGTTTGTCGATCTTCCAAGGTGGCTGTTCAGCTATGCAGACCGATGGATGAATTTGGAAAGTCTAAGAATAAATTACTATGCATCAAGTCCAGTTACAATGCATTTAATCCTAGTTAAGATTATGATGTCGGTTTCAAGAGCCTTAATTATGTGCATACTCCAAGAGTCAATGGCTTGTTTTGATCTTATTTGTTATATATATATATATATATAATGTTTCAATGGCTTTAAATTGCTAATTAACTTACCTAATGAGGTCAAGTCAAATTACATGACTTCTAAGTACATCATTTTGTCAATTTACAATGTGGTGAACCAGTGATTTATCTGATATATCCTCATAAATTGTTGCTTTGCATTACTGAATTTGAAGCTGGTCGATGCCGCTGCTTTACGACCCAAGATTTCCTAGCTTTCGAAGCATAGGAATTCGTTCCCTGCTAGCCTCTAAACGTTAACTTCTTTATACTGTATACGATAAAGTACCTGTTGTAATGTGTTTGAAAATATATCAGCCTAATAGCACCACCTCTGCAGCAATAAGCAACCCAAAATTGCAGTGTGGCAAAATTCTATCTAGTATTGAAAAATTTACCTGCAAATTATTTTCTTTGCGCCTTTTTTTCTTATTTTATAGTAGATAATCTGCAAGCATTAACCGAGAGAGTGAAGAGCCGCACCTCCGGCAACATCGTCTGAAATGGAGAACTTTCCTACTTGAGATCTAGGAGAGTCAATGTTTTCTCGATCATCGTAGTCATGGGAGAGGCTTCCGAGTTCGATCAGGAACTTGGAATTGTTAATTGAGTTGGATATATCAAACATAGGTATCAAAACTCAGTAGTGAGGATGAATGGGAGTCCCCTGAAAGAGATGTTATATTTAAAGGTCGAAGTACCAAATGGGATCTAAAGAGATCCATGTCTGAGGATCTTGAGATTGGAAGGTGCTCGACTATAAGCAGTAGTTGAGGTCTCTTCCAGAAAGTCTTGTCCGTCAACATCTGTCAAACTCGTACATGAGGACGTTTCTAGGGTCTTTGCAAGAATTGGAGATTTCGTGCTTTGGGTCTTTGGAAAAGTTGACTCATCTGATATGAAAGATGTTTAGATAAATCACTGCGATGTGGAGGCGATTTGGAGTTGGATGCTCCGATTTCGATCCCACAGTGGAAGATCCAATCTGCCGTGCATTGGGAGGCTACTTGTATTGGAGTCTTTATTGTCGGCTAAGTTCGTATATCAGAAATTGAAGTTAAACATCAAGAAAACTAACTTGAAAGCAGTACAAATAAATAAACAGATTGTTGATCCGAACCCAATGAAGTAACATCGTGTCCTTAAGACGAATTTGACCTCTCAATTAGTACCCGAGAATATTGGACAATCGTCTCCCAGGATAGAACGGATCTCGTTCCTCTGAAGCGGTACGTATTCAGAGGATTCCTTCAAATGCAATTTTGCATAGATAATTGCAGAGAATGAATGCGTTTTTCAGAAAAATAATGTCCAAATAATGCGAAGGCTCGTTCAGGTTTAAAAATGAAAAAAAATGAAATGAAGAGTCGCGAACGGGTTGGTTCATTAACGAAGAGTCACTAGTAAACAATTTTGTTCGGTTCGGTTATACTCAGAATCCGAACCCACGGACAGACATATCTGTTCGAAACAAAAAGAATAAATTCGGGAAAAAATAAAATCGATGGGAACCCGAACAGACATATCTGTTCGAAACAAAAAGAATAAACGAGAACCCGGGCACGGCCCGAACAGAGCCAAGCCGGCTGGACAGACAGCGGCGGCGGGGGGACCGACCTAGCTTTGCGTAGGTTCTCTCTCTTCCACAAAAGTGGGATACCTCTTGGGGCTCAAACTCATTTGTGAGGTTCAACCATTTAAATCCATCTCCCATATCTCTTCTATTCAATGTGGGACTCTTCCATCCACATCTCTTATTCACTTTACAAGGGATTTGCACCCAAAATTCCAACAATCTCCCACATGAATAAGAGATTCAGGTTTTTTTTTTCTAACTCTTCATATATGCATGAGATGCAATGTGCGATTATTCCATGAGAAAATGTTGCATCAGGATAAGTAATCTGAGACTTTGAACTTTCCTTTAGTGAAACCTATCGGACTTACTCGGTCAATCAGTAGACTTGATGTTTTTGAACTGTCGATCTTTGGTGTAAGCCTAGACAATATAAATCACACAACTGTTTCTCGAATAAAATTGGTTCTCACTGTTGTGTTCGTTTTGGCCATGAACAACGCTTGGTCTCATGAGTGTTTTAGAGAATTCGACCTTTTTTTCAATTCTCACAGAAGCGGCCCTCACTTCACACTCACATAAGTGATTTCTGAACATATAGTATATCACATACTCAATTCAGAATCATTAAAAGCTTTTGCTTAATCTTTACATATTAGTACTGTCTTCATCCAGGAATGAGTCAAAAATTTGACAGTACTCTACACTGTCTTCATAACTTAGTTGTTCCTTTGAACCTAGATCTTAGGATCTCCAATCACCTGAGTGGGGTTTCCGCTATGATAGCTTGTTTATAGGCCTTAAAACCCATTCCCCTTGATGTTTTCTTAACCATCTCTCTAGTTAGGCCTTTTGTAAATGGATTTGCAACATTATCTTTTGACTTCACATAGTTAATGGTGATAATTCCACTAGAAAGAAGTTGTCTTACTGTGTCATGTCTTTGATATATGTGTCGAGACTTACTGTTATACATGACATTTCTTGCCCTTTCTATTGCCGCTTGACTGTCACAAGGTATACAAACAGTGAGCACTGGTTTAGGCCAATTAGGAATATCTTCCAAGGAATTTCGAAGCCACTCTGCTTCTTCACCGGCTTTATCCAAAGCAATAAATTCAAATTCCATAGTGGATCTAGCAATACAAGTTTGTTTGGATGATTTCCAAGACACTGCCGCCCCACCAAGTGTGAATACATATCCACTTGTCGATTTTGTGTCTTTAGTGCCGGTTATCCAATTTGCATCACAGTATCCTTCAACTACAGCTGGAAATTCTGTGTATTGCAAAGCATAATCTTGAGTATGCTTTAAGTAACCCAATAAAAGTTTCATAGCTTTCTGATGATTTTCATTTGGACTAACTGTAAATTGACTTAGCTTGCTCACAGCACAAGCTATGTCCGACCTAGTATAGTTTATTACATACATTAGACTGCCTAGTATACTAACATACTCATTTTGAGCTTTGCTTTCACCAGTATTCTTTGAAAGATGTAAATTAACATCTATCGAAGTCTTTACTGGTACAATATCTAGATTCTTGCACTTCCCAAGAATCGTCTCAATATAATGAGACTGTGATAGAGCTAATCCTCTAGATATCTTATGGATTTTAATTCCTAAAATAAGATCTGCAACCCTCATATCTTTCATATCAAATTTACTTGTGAGCATGCGTTTGATCGTATTGACAACCTCATTATCGCTACCCATTATAAGCATGTCTTCTACATATAAGCACAAAAAAGCAAAGCCATTATGAGTGTTTTTAACATATACACATTTATCGCACTCATAAATCTTAAAACCATTCAACAACATGATTTGATCGAATTTAGCATGACATTGTTTTGGTGCTTGTTTCAATTCATAGAGTGACTTGATAAGCTGACATACTTTCTTCTCTTGTCCTGGACCATTGAGCCCTTCGGGTTGTTCCAAATATATTTCTTCTTCCAAATCCCCGTTTAAGAAAGCCGTTTTAACATCCATGTGATGGATTTCAAGTCTATACACCGCTGCTATGGCAATTAGCATCCTTATAGATGTAATTCTAGTAATATGTGAGTAAGTATCAAAATAATCTAGGCCTTCTCGTTGCTTATATCCTTTTACCACCAGTCTAGCATTATATTTATCAATAGTACCATCCGCTTTCATTTTTCTCTTGAAAATCCACCTACATTGTAGTGGTTTATTACCAGGAGGAAGGTCAACCAATTCCCATGTATGGTTTGACAAGACGGATTCAACTTCACTATTGATAGCTTCTTTCCAGAATGGGGCTTCTGGCGATGTCACAACTTCTTTAAATGTCCGATGCTCATTCTCTAATAGATACGTTAAGAAATCAGGTCCAAAAGATGTGGAAGTCTTTTGTCTTTTACTACATCTAGGTTCATCCTCCATAGGATCACTTCTAGATATAGTATCTCGAGGCATCTTATTATCAATTGGCTCATATACTATGTTATACGGAAATATATTTTTAAAGAACGAAGCGTCCGTTGATTCAATGATCGTATTAACATGTATATCTGGGATCTCTGACTTGTGAACAAGAAAATAATATGCATTGCTATTCTGAGCATATCCGATAAAAACACAGTCAACAGTTTTTAGTCCTATCTTAACCTTTTTAGGCTTAGGAACCGTAACCTTAGCCAAACACCCCCACACTTTGAGATAATTCAAGTTAGGAATTCTGCCTTTCCATTTCTCATAGGGAGTTTATTTCATCCTTTTGTGGGGTACTCTATTTAAAATAAAATTTGCTGTTTTGACAGCTTTCCCCCACAAATTTTGCGGTAAACCAGAACTGTTCAACAATGCATTCATTGTTTCCTTTAGGGATCGATTTTTTCTTTCCGCCACACCATTTGATTGTGGTGTATAAGGAGCAGTTATTTGGTGAACGATACCAAACTCAATACAAATTTCCTCAAAAGGAAATTAATATTCACCTCCTCTATCACTTTTTATCATTTTAATTTTCTTATTTAACTGAGTTTTAACTTCAGATTTATAAGTTCTAAAAGCATTCACAACCTCATCTTTGCTACTAAGCAAATAAATATAACAATACATTGAACAGTCATCTATAAATGTGATAAAATACTTATTACCATCTCTTGACGGTATTGATTTCATATCGCATAAATCTGTGTGCATTAAATCTAAAGGTTCTGTAACTCTATTATCTACAGAATGGAAAGGAGGCTTAGAAAATTTAGATTCAACACACACTTGGTATTTCTCACTTGGACAGTCAAACTTCGGCAACAGTCCCATAGTCATTAATTTCTTTATTGACTTATAGTTAACGTGTCCTAGTCTAGCATGCCAAATATTAGAAAACTCAAGCACATAAGTAGAAGCAACTTTATTCAAATAATCCTTGGTTACAACAGTCATTACATTCAACTTGAACAAACCATCACTTAGATAACCCTTTCCTACATACATCTCATTTTTGGAGAGTACAAACTTATCAGATACAAAAACCAACTTGAAGCTGTTCTTGCCAAGCATAGATCCAGACACTAAATTCTTACGAACATCTGGCACATGCAGAACATTATTTAGTGTCATAATCTTTCCAGATGTCATCTTCAAAGCAATCTTTCCGACACCTTCAACCTTAGAAGTTGATGAATTACCCATATAAAGTTTTTCATCACCCCCCACAGTTGTGTAGGACGAGAACATCGATCTGTTTGCACAGATATGACGAGTTGCTCAAGTATCAATCCACCACTCCTTGGGGTTTCCCACCATATTATACTCGGATATCATAGCAGTCAAATTAATATCGTCAAGACCATTAGAAATCTCTTCCACCACATTAGCCCGAGTTTTCTGTCTTTTCTTGACTCTGTAGTCTTTGGCTCGATGTCCAGGCCTTGGGTGAATCCCTCTCCAGACTTGCTAGGCATTTTCCTCTTCTTGTTGTGTTTCGATCCTTCTTCAACAACATTAGCCTTTGAAACCTCTAGGTTCTTCCTAACTTTCTTCTCGGAGAGCCTATTGTCTTCCTCAATCCTCAACCGAACAATCAAGTCTTCAAGTGACAACTCCTTTTTCTTGTGTTTGAGATAATTTTTGAAATCTTTTCAGGATGGTGGCAGTTTTTCAATGAAGGCAGCCACTTAAAATGACTCACTTAGAGTCATTCCTTCAGCATGAATATCATGCATAATCACTTGAAGCTCTTGAACCTGACTTAAGATGGTCTTTGAATCAACCATCTTGAAGTCCATAAATTTACCGACAATGAATTTCTTCAATCCGACATCTTCGGTTTTGTATTTCTTGTCCAGACTATCCCATAACTCCTTAGCCGTTTTCAGTGGACTATAGACGTTATAGAGAGTATTGTCCAGACCGTTGAGGGCATAGTTGCGACACAGGAAGTCAGAATGCTTCCATGCATCCACAACAGCAACCTTTTCGTTATTTGTCTCTCCAACATCCAATTTAGGACCATCCTCATTGAGGAATCTAGCCAAGTTCAAGGTCGTGAGATAGACCAACATCTTTTGTTGCCATCTCTTGAAATCCGTACCATTGAACTTTTCTAGCTTTTCTCCGTGATTCAGAATAGGGTTGATCGAAGTCGAAGCCGAAGCCATTTTTGAAATACAAAAACAGAACATATTCACGAACAGAATCGAAAATATATGACTACAAACAGAATCGTTTGTTCATGAACAGAATTGAAAATTGTAACAGGAGCAGAATGTATGTATCAACAGAATCGTATTGAACTGTACATAATACTTGTATTAGGTTAGAAGTATACGAACGACAAAGGTTCAACTTAAACGAACACCAATATAGATATTTGACAGAAAAAACTCAATGAACAACGCATAAGAATACGCAGACCATGCAAATCATTATACGAACATAACCGAAAATAAATGAAAACAGAATAACATTTCAACGAAATTCGTCTTAAGATTGTTGTTGGCTAAGTTTGTATACCAGAAATTGAAATTAAACATCAAGAAAATTAACCTGAAAGCAGTCCAAATAAATAAACAGAATATTGATCCGAGCCTAACGAAGTAACGTCGTGTCCTTAAGACGAATTTGACCCCTCAATCAGTACCCAAGGATATTGGACAATCGTCTCCCAGGATAAAACGGATCTCATTCCTCTGAAACGGTACGTATACAGAGGACTCCTTCGAACGCAATTTTGCACAGACAATCGCAGAGAATGAATGCGTTTTTCAGAAAAATAATGTCCAAATAATGCGAAGCTTCGTTCAGGTTTAAAAATGAAAAAAAAATGAAATGAAGAGTCACAAACGGGTCGGTTCATTAACGAAGAGTCACCAGCGAACAATTTCGTTCGGTTCGGTTATACTTAGAACCCGAACCCTCGACACAAAAAGAATAAATTCGGGAAAAAATAAAACCGACGAGAACCCGAACAGACATATCTGTTCGAAACAAAAAGAATAAACGGGAACCCGGGCCCGAACCCTGCCGGTCGGCGGCGGCAGCGCGGGGACCGACCTAGCTTGGTGTAGATCTTCTCTTTTCCACAAAAGTGGGGTACCCCTTGAGGCCCAAACCAATTTGTGAGGTTCAACCATTTAAATCCATCTCTCATCTCTCTTCTATTCAATGTGGAACTCCTCCATCCACACCTCTTATTCACTTTACAAGGTATTTGTTGTTACACCCCGTACCCCACGGCACGCAACATCCCTCGCAAAGGTTAATATGGTGTGACGTCTCAGGAGTGCGTCGCCGACCCAATACCCAAAAAAACAATCATAGCACAATCGGAAGCGACAAAAGGATAAATACAACACCCGGACAAAACAAGTATGAGAACCAAGGAAGCAACACAAACGGAATCACTATAGGCAAATTACACATTCATAAAACCATTAGAAACATTTTTATAATATTTATTTATATAACAAAAAAAAGGGGTACAACAAAAGGGTACAGTCAACCGCTACCACTTAATCAAAAAGGGATAAGTGGCTAGGAGGGTCAACTACAAAAAGAAAGGAGGGCTACAGATCAAAAGGTGTCGGCCCTCGAGATGCATGGCCAAGGTCTAACCTAGGGTGCCCAGTTTGGATCGGAATCTGCAGACTCTAATGAACTCTCTGGTAACTCTGAGTCCTCGCCGGAACTCACCTCCTCGGACTTCTCGATATCTATCGGCTCAGCTTCGTCTACATCCATCGGCTCCAGGGCCGGGTCTACTACTACCGGCTCATAATCTACTCCTCCTAACACCTCATCCTCGGCTGCCTCGAAAGTGCCATTAGAACCCAGACTCCACTCCGAACCCATATCTGAATCCACAACGTCGCCATCCGGACACTGTGGATCCAACTCGCCCTCCCCGTTAAACGAGATATCTACAGAACGGAGAGGACCATACTCGACTCCAAAACGATCGCGGAAACGCCATGCTACATACTCGTGGGTCTCAGAAAGTGTCGTGCCCACATCTACTCCTACTAGAGAATAATGTCTGATGTACATTTCCCCATTCCCTATGGGGTGTACGAACATGGTGTGCTCTAACTGGAAGGGGATCCCAAAACGCACTAAAGCATCCGGCATCGTCACGGACGAGGGTCTGAAAGGTTGGGTTATAAAAAATAAAACCGTGAGATGAATATTAGCGAGTGAAATACCCCTAAACCTAAACAAGGCTAACATGCATCTCCTGACGGGTAAAACAAAACCACTCGCAACAATGACCTAGGCCCTTAGACCCAAATCGGTATTCTCAATGATCCTGCAGGTTAGATAATTCGATAATATCACATCACATACGCGGTACTCCCAGTCACACGTACGCCATACGTATGCTCATAATCTTTAGTGTTAGTCTCACATACGAATCACCGAGTCGTACATATTCGCACACTGGTCCATGCACTCATATGCATGTAAATGTTCAATTATTGTTTACTGCAATCCGCGTAGAGACGCATTAATTCCTTTTTCTTTAACACAACACTTCGTGGCCAGCGTAAAAACGCCAACCGCCCAGTGTCTCTAGCCTGCTACAAAGTGCATAAGACGTAACACCGATCTTCTTACGAACCAGAGCCCGCATAAAACGCATTAGGTTGGTTGTCTTCCGGACGAATAGGGCATCGTCCTGCTACAAAGTGCATGAGGACGACATACCCCGCGTAACACGCATCCGGGCGAAAGGTGATCATACGTTCACACAACCAGTTTTATCTGAATCCCCCGTAAAACGCATCATGATATAATTAGGTGATCACATTTCCATGGCAAACACGCATTCCCGCACAATTTCGACACAAGCCTCACACCCGGCATACACAATGCGTGGCCATGCGAACTCCGCACCACGAATGATGGTGCGATGTACAATGAGCATAATTTTTCACAACGGCACAATACAGTTCGATGCCACAATCTCATGCCCAAACGATTCACGTTACATACTCAAATGACCCAATAATACCATGGGGCACCACACGCACAATTGGCACCCGCAACATAACTTGGGCATTATGATTTTGTCAAATCACTAATCAATCGTACCCCACAATGGTCAGCCACACAAGCACACAACATGGTAATCCCAAATCATCATGGTTGAGTAAATCAACAAACAATTCAATCACCCCGGCATTCCCGGCACCTTAATCGAGTTAATTCCCAAACTTGCCGATAATAAGCCATTAAGTCCCGGTATGGACAGCCACTAATCCACTTTATTTCGGCCTCTAATCCACCTCAATCCGCTTGATAATCCATTCATGTCATCCGGGCACTAGCCATTAAGGCGGTGTTCCATAATTACCCTTAATTTTCTCTAATTAATCACTAACAATGCCCTAAACCCATCTAAAATGCATTATCATCCTAATTAGGGTTTAGAGGATCACACTCACTTAATCCAAGCTCGGGACGACGAGGTACGGCGGCCGATCAACGGTGAACGATGAAATCGGCGGCAACGATTCCAATGTGCGACGGCGAGCGGCGGCCCGCGGCTCACGGCTCCCACGGGCGGCGGCTCACGGTTGGCGCGACTGGCGGCTCACGGCGAGAAGGCGGACGAGCAGCGGCGTGGCGGCGGACTCGTCGAACGGCGGCGCCGGTGGTGGTCTCAGCGGCAGACGGCGGTGGCGCGTGGACACGGCGGCTGTGACCTCCAAGCGGCCAAGAGGGGGAATGATCGGTGGGAGGGAGAGAGAGAGAGAGAGAGAGAGAGAGAGAGAGAGAGAGAGAGAGTTGCTGGTGGTGGTGGAAGACAGCGTGAGTGGTGGCGAACTGTGGTGCTGCTCCGACGGCGGCCTGGCGTGTCCTCCTCCACGCGGCCGAGATGGTGAGGAGACGGAGTGGAAGGGAGAGGGCGACGGCGAGATGGTGGCGCGGCGGCGCTAGCGGCGAACGGCGGCGGTGGTCTCGGCGTGAGGCATGGCCGGCGGTGGAAGGAAGGGAAGGAGAGAAAGAGAGGAGAGTGGTTTGGCTTGGTGGAGAAGCAAGGAAGGAGAGAGAGAGCGATGGACAAGGGAGGTAATGGGTATTAATGAGGGAAAATTGGGTGGATGCCACATGTCAAGCATCCAAGGGCTTGATTAACTAACCTAGATCCAATGGCCCAAGTTCACTCAAGACCAATAATGGAGGGGCACCTTGGTAATGCTCCTCCTCCATTAATGATTTGGCATTATCCACATAAAATCCATTAATCATCTTCTCAAAAATCTTCAAAATTCGGAACACTTAATAGGCTTAGGGATAACTTCGTCATTTCTTTCCGATACCGGGTTGAATTGCCATTTTTCGACCGTACAACCCCATACCTAATTGGCCAACATATTCTGACGTCGTCCTTGCGAAAACCATCCCGTAAACCCACGAAAATCGGTCGCAAAGTCCGGATCAAATTTCGCGATCAAACTTGTCAAATTTCAAATTTTTTAATCTCTCACTAACGGGCGGCTGTTTAGGAGTTACGCGTATCGACCTAGGATTATCCGAGTCATGACGATCTCGATTGTTGGGAGGATGAGAGAAAATATCACTAGATCCGGAGATCACGATCATCCGATTTAAGTTCGGGACTAGTTGGCCACGTGCATTCTCGGTCTTGCAGAATCACCTGTTATCCGATCATACATCGTTGGCCTCGGCCAAACCGAGTCCATTACCTTCCGAAGATCGGCCCACATTAGCCCAAAATCACTACAAAAAAACTGAATTTTTCCCACGAAAATTTACGACGAAAATTAAAATTCGTTGGAAATTTCCAACGAACAATTTTTCATTTCAAAATTCGTTGGAACTTTCCAACGAAAACTTTTTCATTGGAAAATTCGTTGGAAATTTCCAACAACCAATTTTTCGTCGCAAAATTAGTTGGAAATTTCCAACGAAAAATTTTTCGTTGGAAAATTCGTTGGACATTTCCAACGAAAAATTTTTCGTTGGAAAATTCGTTGGACATTTCCAACGAATTTTTTTTCGTTGGAAATTTCCAACGAATTTTCCAACGAATTCAAAAAAACCTGGTATTGTTCGGCATTTTTTATATTCGTTGGAAAATTCGTTGGAAATTTCCAACGAATTTTCCAACGGATTTTAATTTTCCGGGCAATTATTTTAGTGTGTACAATTTTCGTTGGAAAATTCGTTGGAAATTTCCAACGAATTTTTTTTCGTTGGAAATTTCCAATGAATTTTCCAATGAATTCAAAAAACCCCGGTATTGTTTGGCATTTTTTATATTCGTTGGAAAATTCGTTGGAAATTTCCAACGAATTTTCCAACGAATTTTAATTTTCCGGGCAATTATTTTAGTGTGTACAATTTTCGTTGGAAAATTCGTTGGAAATTTCCAACGAATTTTTTTTCGTTGGAAATTTCCAACGAATTTTCCAACAAATTAAAAAAAACCCGGTATTGTTCGGCATTTTTTATATTCGTTGGAAAATTCGTTGGAAATTTCCAACGAATTTTCCAACGAATTTTAATTTTCCGGGCAATTATTTTAGTGTGTACACTTTTCGTTGGAAAATTCGTTGGAAATTTCCAACGAATTTTCCAACTAATTCAAAAAAACCCGGTATTGTTCGGCATTTTTTATATTCGTTGGAAAATTCGTTGGAAATTTCCAACGAATTTTCCAACGAATTTTAATTTTCCGGGCAATTATTTTAGTGTGTACAATTTTCGTTGGAAAATTCGTTGGAAATTGCCAACGAATTTTTTTTCGTTGGAAAATTCGTTGGAAATTTCCAACGAATTTTTTTTCGTTGAAAATTTCTAACGAATTTTCCAACTAATTAAAAAAACCCGGTATTATTCGGCATTTTTTATATTCGTTGGAAAATTCGTTGGAATTTTCCAACGAATTTTAATTTTCCGGGCAATTATTTTAGTGTGTACAATTTTCGTTGGAAAATTCGTTGGAAATTTCCAACGAATTTTCCAACAAATTAAAAAAAACCCGGTATTATTCGGCATTTTTTATATTCGTTGGAAAATTCGTTGGAAATTTCCAACGAATTTTCCAACGAATTCAAAAAAAAGCCTATGATTTCCACATTCTCTCTCTCTCTCTCTCACCCTCTCACCCCCTTCACCCTCCACCCGCACGGCCTTTTTCCCTTTCTTCTTCTTGCTTTCTTTGTTGGTCGAACTTAACCGAAGCCATGGGCCTCGTAGCACGGAAGGTTCAAGAGCAGGGTCTCGTCGACGTCGAACACCCAGGCGTCGCTCCCGTCCCCGGCGATCTCCACGGACTTGGCGAACTCCGACGAGTACTTCGCGACGACCGCCGAGTCCGACGCGTAGCTGTCGCCGGTCATGTAGGCCGGGACGAACTGCTCGCACCGCGACGGGATTTGGGTCCAGCGCCTGGCGTTGTTCGTCTCCACGGCGAGCCGCCAGCTCTCGCAGTAGAGGCCGTCGTCCCTGAGGAACTTCCGGCCGCCGGAGTAGAGGCGGATGAGCGGTTGCGACGGGGAAGCGGACGCGAGGTCGAGGAGGAGGAGGAGGAGGAGGAGGAGGGAGAGGGAGGAGAGGAATCGGCGAGGCGCCATCGACGGAGTCGGAAGGTCCGTGGGTTAGAGAGAGAGATAGACAGAGAGGAAGAAAATATTCGATGGCTTCGGGTAAGCTCGAGCTCGTCGCCGGCGACGAGCTCGAGCTCGCCCAGATCTGGGCGAGCTCGGCCGTCGACGGCGACGAGGCTGGCCCTCGCCGGCCATGGCGAGGACCGAGCTCGCCATGGCCGGCAAGCTCGGCCCTCGCCGGCGACAAGGCTGGCCCTCGCCGGCGGCGAGGGCCATTTTTCGACCAAAAAAAAATTTTCAATGGAAAAAAATTTCCACGATTTTTTCGACAAAATTTTTTTTTTCAATGGAAAAAAAATTTCCAAGATTTTTCCACCAAAAAAAAATTTGTAGTTTCCAACGAAAAAAAAATTCGTCGGAAAAAAAATTCGTTTCCAACGAATTTAGCCACAAGTTTTCCAACGAATTTTCCAACGAAAAAAAATTCGTCGGAAATTTCCAACGAAAATTGAAATTTTTCGTTGGAAAAATTTGCGACGACTTATTACCAACGAATTTTTTTTCGTTGGAAAATTTGTTGGAAATTCGTTTTCCAACGAATTTTTCTAAATTTTTCGTTGGAAATTTTGTCGGAAAAAACATGTTTTTTTGTAGTGAATATTTCCTCGTCGTTTCTCGAAATCAGTGCTCAATTCGCGACCGAGTCCCTGATTTACGTACCTAATTCTAATTAGCCCTTCCCACTTGATCAGTATCCCGAGAGTGATCAACTCTGGGCGAGACTTTCGAAAATGAAATAATAAGTAAGACTCATTTTATTTATTCCGAAAATTGAGTCAAATTTCGAGATGTTACATTTGCACCCAAAATTCCAACAGTCTTTTCGTTTGAACCGTGTCCTTTATTGTTATGAACTATAAAAGGTTGCATAGGTAAATCCTATTCTTTGTACATCGTTTGTCTTACTGGTTGATCTGCACTATTCAGTTTAGGGAAAATTTCAAATAAGTACATGAAATGAAGCAATTTTTTTTTATTTTATAAAATACAAAGTTTTCAAAGTAAAATCCCGAGGGACAATTTAGTCTCAAAAACATACTCCAAGTCACTACTAGGGGCGCATGCATTTCATGTACCACTTTCCAAACCATGACCGAAGGCATTTTGTCCGGGACGTTTCTCTTTTTCTCCCTTTCTTCTGTTCATCTTCCTCTTCGTTCTTTTCTTTTTCCCGCTTTCCAAGCCTAGCCATTTCCAAGGCTGCGCCACCTCCGTACTTCTTCAACATGTCACGGCCAATCTTCAAGTTCACTGTACTGCTTGGACGGCTTCTCCCATTTCGTGGAGACGATGGCGAGGAGGAGGAAGGCAAGGAGCAAGCAGAGAGCGGCCGCGACAGTGGCTACGAAGTGAGGATCGGATGGGAGGTAATCGGCAATGAAACGAGAACCGTTCGAGTCGTCTGCTGCACATTCGTCTCTTTTTCTCCCCACGCAGGGCTCGCGACCTTTGTCCATTGAAGTCGTGGCCTCTGTCAATTCATTCCGAGGTCGCTAGCCTCACATGGCCCGAAATTTGTGGTTGCATGATGCCAGACACCTCCATGGCCGTGATATCGGGGCTCGGACATTCGCTCAGTTTTGGCTGCGAGATGTTGAAGCTGTCGAGTGGCCATGGCCATGGATGAGAGCTCGGAGCATGAGTGACCATGGCTGAGAGCTTGGAGCGCGCAGACCTCGGAGCTCAAGCGACCATGGCTACAAGTGAGAAGAGAGGGAGCAGCCATACCTGTAAGTTCGAAGCTCGAGTGACCATCCCTTGGAGCTCAGAGATCTGGAAACTATGGGCGCGAGTGAGAAGAGAAAAAGCAACCATGCCCCATGCTCAAAGTTAGAGTGGCTATGGCCACCAACTCGGATATCTGGCCGCAGGGTCAAGAGCTCAAGCGGCCATGGCCATGGCCAAGAGCTCGGAGATATGGGGGCCATGGCTGCAAGTGAGAAAAGAGAGAACGGTCATCGGCGTCGTCAACCAGTGCTCGAGGACCGAAAATGGCTCGGCGCGGGTGTGAAGGAAGAAGAGACAAAGAGAAAAGAAGAAAGAATATGAAAAAGAAAGAACAAAAAAAATGCCCGGGACAAAATTGCCTTTGGCCATAGGCACGTGAGATGCGTTCGAGGGCCGACAGAAACTTTGGCCGGCGAGTGAGCTGGGGTGTGTCTTGAGACTAAATTGCCAATTTGAAGGCATTATCTGATGCAAGATTTACTTTAACACTTTTTCGATAAAACGGTCCCACTTCAAGACCTTATTTGAAATTTTCTCTTTAAGTGATGGAAATCTACTTCGACTTGGAGTGATCCTCGTCAAGAAGGTGGTATTGGCTCCTGGAGCAGTTTGTGCACGTGCAGCTTGCCTCAGCCTTGAGAAATTCTTGAGCTAGATAAGCATCTTTGCATCTTGGACTCCTTACACAAATCAAGGAAGTTGTTTGAGAAGTTTAATTACATCTTCCTTCCGGGTCTCTCATACTTCGCCTTCGACATTTGAAGCCTATCTTTAAGTTCCATGCCACTCTCGCATTTGATTTCTCAGCGCCCTCATTGCGAGCTGTTCACTGTCGCTTCGCAAAGTCATGAATGAAATCTTTCGATGTCAAAGCAAAGCTTAAAGCGGGGCTTTGGGTGCCCCTGGTTAGGTTCAAGGGATGTGGCATTAGGAAAGATTTGTGGTTATCCAAGATCAATGCTAATCTACTTTGGGTGCTTTAATTAAGGCATAGTCTGGCATGCGTGCACAAACTAGTAAGTAAGTTGATGCTATTCTAACGATGGTACATAGGTCAAAACTAGTTATACTTGAAATTTACCTAAGATAGTAGCTGCTCAAGGTAAGACTAATGAATTACATGGACACTTTATGCTCACTTGTTTAGGGAAGAATTTTGTCCATGACATGTTCGGATAGCTGCACTATGATTTTACTTTTTGAATGTAGTATTTTATATTTGGAACTGTTATTATGTCATGAGCACAAAACGGCGACGATATCTTGTTTTCACTCCCCCGTAGCATAATAAGTTTGCAAAAAGAAAATGGATTCTATTAGGTTTTTGTTTAACGATTGCTCTCAAGAAACAAACGAAAAATATTTACCGAGGAAATATTCAATTTTCGAGGCATTGATCGTGCAAAACACGAAAATACTCGGTGCATGTAGAATTGCAATATTTCCTCATTTGGTTATTTATCAAGTGGCTCCGAGGAGGCACTCTTTTAACTAAATCGTTTTGTTAACGAGTGAGTGCTTCGGGAGTACTGATCAATCGGCCAATTAAGGAAACTTTACAATTTCTTGTGCACTGACTTTCTCATGTTATGCATGATCATTGTTTAAAAGGCGAACCGTTTTTCTTTTAGTATGCTTAGGGCACTCGTTATCAGGATAGCATCACCCAAAGAAGACAAAACGTATGATCAATCAATTTGATTACGCCCGCTGAAGTGCAGGGCCAGCCACAAGAGCTAACCAAAAAGTTGAGGAATCAAGAACAATCCTTTGCTAAGTCAGAAAAGCAAAAGAGCAACAGCTCTTTATTCCACAGCACTATTTTTACACGACATTGACTAGCTTTCAGAACAGGAAAAGAAACAAAGACAGGATCAAATTCAGGGCAAATACTTGCCTGGACTCTGATCCGCGACAGATCGTGTCGTTAGCATGGGTCCCACAAAATCCGACGACTGTGATTGCCGCGGCGGAGAATTTTCCTTAATCGTTAGATCCTCAGTGATCTGCTAAAAGCCTTGGAATACTGGTAGTTGGGAATCCTGGAATCCGCTGCTGCTGCTGCTGCAGCACCTACTACATTGTTGCTTCCTGAGCTCTTCTTCCCGAGAATGGGCCTGAACAGCTTCTTGAGCACTCTTTGGAAGCTCGATGGCCTGCCATGGCCTCGCCGCTCGGCCGCCGCCGTGCCTCTGTGGGCCGAACTGCGGTCTGCCCTTGGGTGGGCGGGCTGAGCGAGGCTCGGGTCGGAGAGGCTCCTCCCCAGCATGGCCTGGTTCAGCTGGACCTCGACGGAGAGCCGCTCGAACCGGTCCAGCAGCGTGCTCTGCTCGTCCCCGAACCGCTTCAGGACCGCCGCGATCTCGTCCGCCCCCTTGGCTTGCTTGGCTTCCTGCGGCTGCTGCAACCATCTCTTCATCTTCATTGTGTGGTCAGAGGAGGGACGTTGGGGGAAGGGGGACAGGGAAAGCTTCAGGGAATGGAGGGGTTGCTGCTTTGGTTAACGTTAAAGGGCTAAAAGGTAACGATTTAAAGAGACGATGGTGAGGGAGATCTCGGATTTAGGTGCTTTGTCCATGGAAGTGAGAAAGGTATCTTAAAGAAGAACATCAGCGACTGGAAGGAGACGGTCCTCGAAGACGGGGAGTCGCATGGTCGCCAGAAGTCATAATTGTAATAAATAAGCCAATAAAAGCTTCTTAGCATTTGCTCGGAGGCAAAAAAAAGAAAGAAAGAAAGATTTAAAAATTGGTTATGAATCTATGATTAATTGCGAAAGGGATAACGATATAAACAGCTCGTGAACTTTGATCCAATATGTAATGTGGCTATGAACTTTTAATTTGTTCAATATAGTTTCTGAACTTTAGTATAATATTCAATATGGTTCCCAAACTTTTAATTTGTTCAATGTGGTCTTTATATTTTTTGTATATATTCAATATAGTCCTTGAACTATATGAAAATATTCAATATAGTTCATGAATTTATATTATTAGAAGGATTATATTGAATATTTTTATGTAGTTCATGAACTAAATTGAATATGTACAGAAAGTTTATAGATGATATTGCATAAATTAAAAGTTTATGAATCACATTGCACATTAGGCCAAAATTCATAGACTATTTGTGTCATTTTTCCATTGGGAAAAATGGTGGTCAGCTCATGAAATTGAGAAACTCATATTTATGAGAAGCTAATTGGTCTAAAGATATTACAAAATTTGGAAATTTCAAATGTTGGAAGACGACGACGACGATCTATGAAAATCGAAAAAAGGAACGAGAAGAGGATCGAGATTTGATGGTACACTTTTTTTCCTTAGCAAGCAATTCGATAGCACTTGTACCGACACGATTTGAGATTATTTGACTAAATAAATTGCATGAACGGAATATGATACCAATGGTGATGACTCAAAAATAACATAAATTAGCACATTTTGACCTTTTCTTTTATAAGTAACATTAATTTCTTCGTCGCAATGATTAAAGAAATCACATGAAACGACACAACTTCGCTGACTGCGATTGATGTGACTCAACTATTTTGCTTCATCATGTAATATGATATTCCTATAACACCATCAAATCAAGAGCTGAAATTTAATCTAGATGATACATGGAAAGATTAAAAAAAATGAAAAAAGAAAAAGAATCCATAGGTATCATTGCTCGATCGGCTAGCGGAGTAGTCCAAACTTGGACAAGGGGAGGACATTGGAACTCACTGATAAAAGTGGAAGAAGCAGTTCTCTTTCTCGCCTGCAATTATGCTCAGTCCCTCGACCTCCAGAAATCAATTTTCAAAAGCAATTGCAAGGTCTTAATTGATGCCATCTAACAAAAAGATATTTGCCTTTCGTTGCATATTCCCGCTTCCTACTTCAACACAATCTAGGTTGGAACTTGGCCTTGACCCATAGACCCATCAATGAAGCTGCTCATGTGCTTGCTAATTGGGATTTTAATCAAGTAGGCATTGCATCCTCTTTTCCCTCTTCCACAAATCTCGGATCTAGAGTTAAAAATATCGTATTAGTAGAGTCTTCTTTTAATTATCGTTCTGATGTTGGTACTGCACCCAATTTATAATGTTTTATTTGAAATTAGAAGTTCATTTTTACCCAAAAAAAAAACTCGACTATTTTGGCGGGGGTGGTATGATGTATCCCTGTATATTATGATTTTATCTCCCGACATAAGTAAGACAGGACAAGGAGGTGTTGATTCGAAGTTGAAAAGGCAAATGAAATCTGATTATCGCTAATATCAAAAGACAGAAGAAGGTGTTTCTGTATTAATCAAGGAAAAAATTGGTCCCACAACCCCCACTTCAATCCTAGGTTTTGTCCTTACCATTTCGTTGTGGTTGTTCACCATATGAACGTAGCCTGAAAGAGCAGGAATTTTTTTCGCAATTCTACGATTAATTAGGAATTGCAAACTTTAACTAAATGCAACATGCGAATTCCATAGGGTAACGAACTGGATTCTCAAAAGGTTTTCGTTAACGAGTGTCTCAAGATGCTTATTAAACATAACCAATGAAAAATATTCAATTCTTGAAAATATCGATGCATATCACGAGAAATGTTAGTGCACTGAAAATTATAGCATTTCTTTATTTGGTTCCTCAATAAGTGTCTTGTGGCACCTTTTATGGAAATCCTTATCAATTCCTACTGTGACATTCTTGGATTACTCACTGAGGTATTGCCCACTTTTGCCCGTCTCAAATCGAACCTCACGATTTTCTCCTTTGATGCTCCCACCTCAGCATGCCAGCATTGTTATTACGTCAAAAAGCGCATTCGTGAGTTAATTCTAGTTTTTACATTGATATATCCTAGAATCGTTCTCCCTCTATTCGGTACACTGTTCGTTTTATTCCTATCCCTCATCGTCATCCTATAAGCCTACCAGAAGTCGCTTCTTGTTTAGGCCCTCTGGCCCTAGCAATCAGTCCCCGCCCCCTCACCGGATCGGGTCGTTACACCTGCTCTCTAAAAAGGATCAGAATCACATTTGCGAAAATGGTTAAAGTTCTATCGTGTTAATTTTCTCGTGTTAACACGTTTGGGTCTTGTAGTTTTTGATCAATAAGCAAAATTTCGAAAAATCAAAACTTCTCTTTTCATGAAGAACCGGGCCAGCCACCAACCTTCATGGACCGGGCTGGACCGGACCGGTCTCGGCCCACGTTTGGGTCCGAGAAACTCCCTTTGTGGGTGCTGGGCCCGCCCGGACCGACCCCGTACGAAACCTGGTACCGTCACGAAGAGTCTTCACTCTTTAACGTTGTTTCTAATTATTGAAGGAGTCCTCAATTAATTACGCTGATTAAACCTTAATTAATTCTAATTAGCATGAATCCCACTCAAGCGAAGTACAAATAATGTATAATTAATTTTGGCTCACTCGGCGACCTTCTAGCAGTCGCGTCGCGTCACTCCTGCCACTATCTTTCTCCGTGCTCGAAGCGAAGAATCGGATGCCAGATTCGAAGACCCCATAACCATCTTCCACCTCACGCCTCCCTCCTCCGTCGTGATCCTCCGGCTGTTTCCGCCGCCGCCGCCGCCGTCGCGTGAGAGCTGTGCTCGTTCGTATCCAGTTCAGTTCTCTGCGATTTGGGTCGGTGCTGCTGTTGATTCTCGCGGGAAGATGAACTTTTTCGGCGGGTCGGTTTCTGGGGTCGGTTGCTGAGGATTCGCTGTTCTTGAAGCTCGAGTCGTGAGATCGTGAGACGATTGATGTTGTGATGGCGAAAAGTGGGTTTCTCGCTGCGGTCTTGGTGTGTTTGATCGTGGGGGATGCTTTCGGTTCCGGTGCTTCTCTTTCCCTGCGTTTCAGGAAGGAAGTTGGTTCGGAGAGCTCTGTCAACTCCTCTCCGCCACCACAGGTCTGTTCTCTCTTCTTTCTGGGCGTGCGAACTGTCGTTTTGTATTGTATTCGTTCAGCATCAGTTGTTGGTTCGTGGTAGCAAAAGGGGTGGCTTCAGTGATATGTTTTGTTTAGGCGTCTTCGCTGCCAGGTCCTGTTTTAGTTTCCAAGAAGTCGGATAGCGGAACAGACGGTACCGGTAAATCTAGTGAGGTGAACACAACTTCGTCCAATTCGACCCCAAAAGGCCCGAATGGCAGTGGGTCCGTTAGTGCACCTTCGGTTGAGCAAAAGGAGAAGAAAAAGAATGATGAGAAGAAGGAAGACAAGGAGCAGAAAAAGAATGATGATAAGAAGGGAGACAAGGAGCTGCACGAGCCAGCAGAAACCAGCGAGACTTGTGATGGGAAAGACAAAGACAAAGACAAAGTGTGTCATACTGGAACTCTGACTGCCTGCATTCTGAGCTTTGAAGGTGATGATCTCTACTTTCTTTCATTCCATTTCATTTCAATTGGAAATGGGCATCATGCCATTTCTAAATTTGATTTGTCATCAGAAACCGTGCTATCTGTTCTGCATTTCATTTTGAGGATCTGTTTTGGAGCAAAACATGAGTTGGAAGATTTGCGACAAGAGTTCTTCTTGTGATTCATAGAAGCATGTTGCACATATGTTGCCTATTATTTTGAAATGTACTTTGGAGACGGTTTACAACACAGGACACAAGCGGGATCATCATAAAGTGTAGAAGTCAATTCTGATTGTTGCAACCCGTAGCTTCTGTTGCCTGAATGAAGTCTTACTGTTGAAATGATGTGCTTCTTGTTGAAAATTTAGCTCTATCAATCTTTAATAACACTCTTGGCCTTTATCTTGAGAAAATCCTCATTGAGAAATTACTATTTCAAAGCTTATCGGAATCTTCTCTATCAATAATTGTTGGCACAGTCCGGATGACAGAGTAGGTAATCATGATTGACTTATGATTGGATACTTCAACAATTCACAGAGGTTACATCTGAATTGGTAGAGAGGAAAACTTGCACCAAAAGTCCCTACGCGTTTTGCTGAAAGTACTAAACATTTTGCATCTAATGCTATCAATTTTGTCTGGCAAGGTATCAACTAAGTTTACCGACGTTGCACACCAGAAATTCGACGTGGCGCTTTTTTACTAACTTTGAGCTTATGGCTGATGCGGCACTGATGTGGCACCACATCAGAAAATTGGCCAAATATAAAAAAAAAAAAATAGAAGGAAGTTTAGGATTCGATTGCACATTGGGCAGCCTATTTAGGAATTTTGGTGCAATTTTCCCTTGTGGAAACTAGCCTGGCATGGACTATGGTTGGTCACTGGCTTATTATCTTACTAGTAAACTGATAGAAGAGGAAAAGTGTACGCGTGTAGAAAGAAAGCGAAAGCAAGTTTCCAACAGGTAAGGAAGGAGATGTCTAGTGAAGAATTGAACTGTTTTGGGAAAATGAACTTAAACTGTTGTACGATGAGAGAGATTTTACTTTTAATTTTAAAACAGGCGAGAGGTTTAAGGGATTGCATAGCAGTAATGTTGATTACTTTAAATTTGCGATCTTTCAATTATTCTGTGATGTACAATGAAAATTCATCTTTATTAGTGGTATGAATTTCAAGGAAATTCCAATATGAAAGTTGCAGGGGCTCAATCTCTTGAGGGCAAGAGAACCATGTGTTCCTTTGAGTTTACCCTCATATCTTTAGTCAATTTGAAGTCTAAACCCAGTGAATGGGAGACCTGGCTTCTGGATGATTATAGAGAGTACCATGAAGTGAAATATCAGCTTGAGAATGATAGCTCTATGCCAGGTTTCTTGATAGTATCTCGTACTGGCATGTTCATCAAAGATTAGTAGGATAAGTAATTCTGATTGATGTATTTTCTTTTGTAGTACAGTCAAAATTGTGGTACTATAACACCAGACAATAAAAATTATGGGGAAGAATGACTTGCTTTGTCAAGTGATCAAATGGTTTGGGTGCAAAAGTCAGTCATTTGCATGATATATATATATATATATATATATATATATATATATATATATATCTCGATTGAGAGAGAGAGAGAGGCCCGGGGGCGGGAGGGGGGGGGGGCGGAAGGAGGGCAGGGGTAGGGGGAGGGGGAGGGAGGGAGGAGTGAGAGTGGGAGAGAGAGATGGAATGACGTTAGCCTATTAGGATAAGCATAGAAAGCAAAAAAAATTTTAAGGTTTGAGAATTTCGTACTTGGCATCTTTAAGCTGTCACGATTTTGAGTTGCTTGGTCAGCATAAGTTCAAAACTTTTAGATAGAAAGATGGAATATAAGGTATTTTAAGATTTAATTTGTTGGAGTTAGCTGGAGTGACATTCTAAGAATACTAATTGCTTGTTGTGGTTCATGGATTGTCAATAATGATAGGGTTCCAAAGTGTCCTTCACATAACAAACCCAAAAGGAAATTATATGTTCCGGAATATATGATTATTGTCCATCAGTTCTCAATTCCGCGCTACTTAATTGATTCTGTCAATCTTCTGAAATGATTGAAATCTCTTGACCATGTATATAAAATTGTGAATGGGGGGCCAACCTCGTTAAAACTACTGAATTAATAGATTCAGTAAATTGATATGCAGATGGAATGTGCTTAGTCCAGTTAATTATATATATTTTATATATTATACTTACTCATCTCAAGCCTTACAGAAATGCTTTCTTTCCAGATTAAGAAAATGTCAATCAATAAGAGTTGATGTAATGACTCTATACTTGTCATAATGTTACAATATTATACATCATCTTCAATAGATTGAGAAGTTAATGCATGGTTTAGAAATTTAATCTTTCCTAAGGTTTCCCTTTGTGCATGTTCCATTCCATGGTTAGATGAAAAAAAATTTCTTTTGACATGTTGGGAAGTTCTTAAAGTCTGCTGCAGGATATTTGGGGGACCTGAGTCATAACTGATGCTAAATTTGACATATTAAATTAGTTTAAGCTGTGGGCATTCACACATGAAGGGCAGGTGACCAAGTACAATGCACGAGCGCTGTCAAGTTATTCTTTTATCCAGTAAAGAAATATATTCTCTTTTTTCGATAACAGGTGGTGTCACTTACCTGAAACGAAGTGTTAGAGTGATATTCACTGGCCAGAATAGGAAGTATCATAGTAACTGCTCAACTTTTCAGTTTAAAATCGTTTTGTAGCTTGTACTAAGTATGCCTGAATCCAGTTACATGCATATGGTATTCAAATATGCTTCTTCTATCTTAGGTAGTTTAGCGGACTCTTCGGAGATGGTTGAATTCCTCTTACGAACATTCTCTTTATTGTGTCATATACAGGTGAGATTCATAGGAATTAGCTCTCTAGTTCTTAGTTGGTTGTGCATTTCTTGTTACTGAGCTATTTGGTAAGGTTTACCTTCTTTTTCTTCAGATATTTTCTTGTGATATTCACCACTAAGCTTTGAAGGAGTTACAGCCATTCCTGATTTCTATAATACTGCAACAAAATGAGGGTTCTGTAATTCTTTGATATCGTTGTTGTTTTGTAGTCATTATCTCTTTTTAGAAAAGAGGTACATCGTGGAAATACTTTTACTGATCTATTTTTCTTTATTGGGAATTTCATGAAAACTCTGACAAATACTTAAATTCATTTTACTGTTCAGTTGCAGCAGGGTTGAGCAAATTGGTGGTTTTAGTCCAAAATAAGGGGGATAGCGCTTTGACAGTAAGCCTGCCAAAGCCTGCCGCAGGTGCTACAAAGATGCTTGAAGTACCGAAACACCATAACAGAAAGGTATACATCATCCATCCGGTACTTATATAAAATAACCTGTTACTAACTTTGGGTACAACCGAAGTATAAAATTAGTTGGTTAGTTTAATAATAATTATCCAACAGTTGCTTGGAAAGGCCCTAGTATGGTAGATGATTTTTGTCTAATTGAGTCTACTGTGCTAATAACTAATTCAATCGATCAATCAATGAGGGAATAGAACTGGAGCCTCCAATTCAGAAATTACGCTTGAGCTCTTTGCACACTATTGGACCGTGAATATATTTCCTATTAAAAGTGGCCAGTTCTTTACATTTTTTCCACCTCCACTCTCTACCCTTCAGAACAAGTAGGATAATCATTTTCTTCGTCCCCCCTTCTTCCCTTTGTTCAATTCCATGTCGTTCAACTCCTAATTCTTCTCGCAAATTAAGTGTAAGGTTGACAAGCTGCAAAACTGTAAGAGATCTTCAGGCTTGTTTGCCAAATATAGCAAGCTGTGCAAATTATTGTACAATTGAATAAGATTTGCTTGTATTCACTCTCTTGCTTCTGGAGGCTCTTTTCTACAGTGTTTTGACCGAGACATCAATAGCCGCAGAAAGAACTTTATTACAGATAGTCACTTAGAGAGCATATCTTTCATCCGCTGCTTAATTCTCATTTTGTTTTCCTTTTTAAAAGGTTTTCCTATTAATTTCTTGTTTCTTACTCAGATTAATATTTCTCTTTCTACGGGGGAAGGCAGTGAAGTTGTATTAAATGCTGGGAAAGGAAATTGCGTGCTTGACATGGGGCCTCTTGTATCTGACACGAGTGTTTTCCTCTACCTTCCTTCGTTTGACAAGCTAATTACCCCAATCAATGGTGCGTATTTCTTGATTCTAACAGTGGTGGTCTTTGGCGGGGTGTTAGCTTGCTGTGCGTTTAGGAAGCGGCGAAGAAAGAGCGAGTTCAGGTATCAAGAGCTTGAAATGGGGTCAGGAGAAGGGACCAATATAGAAACTGCAGAAGGTTGGGATCAAGGATGGGACGATAATTGGGATGAGGAGAATGCTGTGAAATCTCCAGGTCAGCATCATGTAGGAAATATATCTGCAAATGGCCTCACTTCTAGGCCTGCAAATAGGGATGGTTGGGAACGTGACTGGGACGACTAGGAATCGACAACGAAAAGGGTTTTTGAAGAGTTGTATCTCTACATGGGAGGAGAAAAAGGGAACCAGGGGACATGACAATAACAAAAACAGGTACTTGATTCAATTTCTTACCACCTGTACCGATACCTTATGAAAGGGAGCTTCAGTTTGGTTGCGCCAGTTAAAGGTACACAATTAGGTTCGTCGAAATTTTGAAGTTGAGGAGGTGGATTGTGTTGCCTTCTAATACTGTTCCACTCAGATAGCCTGTACAGATACCTTTACATCCAAGGAGTGTTTTGATACATTGAGCAATTCCCTTCTATTTTCCACTGATGTCAATTTGGTTACTTTTATTAGAACGTGATTTTGAGTTTGGCACAGGAAAAGTCTCTGGTAGCAACTTTTCTTTTTCACATGAAAAGTGAATGATTCGCATTTTTCCTCTTTCATGTTTCTCTTGCTAATTCGTTTTCTCGAGTATCCATCTTTTTACCGGATGCTCTTTGAATCGAGTTTTCCGGTGCAGTTATTGGAGTAGAGATTCCACATCGCAAGAATTTGGCATCCAATACAAGTGGTTATCTGCTTTTCAAGTTTAAAGCCCCTCATAGACGTCAATGAATAGTGAGTCATTAAGGTTGAACCAAAGATCCTCTTCCATTCCAGTTTTCTTTTGCCTCGTGCTTTTCGGTTCCGAGTGTTTAGTCTTTGTCGCAAGTTACGATGGTCCACCCAAACCTAATATTTGTGCTTTGCGCAGAGATTAGAATCAGAAAGCGAGAGTTCACTTCCCTTATTTGTTTGAGCTGTCAAACTGCTGTGGAGAAATAGGAGCGAACTGTTCTGTCAATATCGCCGTAAGGCAAGAGCTAGTATAAGTAGGGCTTCTGTTTGGATCCGGCAATTTGGTCAACTTTTTGTTTGGGTTCTGATCGTGAACTTTCCATCCGATTCGCCATTAAACGTCCATGGAGGGTCACCCAATCATCTTACATGGTATACTGTCAAGTTAACGATTTCTGGCAAACATTGGCCGGAAGGATTATATTGGAATTTCGCGTAAAGATTTGGGACTCAGTTGAAAAAATTAAAAAGTTTAGGATTGAATCAACATTCGTATAATAGATTTAAAATTGATTGGACGGAAATATTACCATCCTTTATACGTACTATTTGAAAGCATGTGGGTGGGTTGGGCCTCAATAATATTCTCCTACAAAAGCCATAATATATTAATTCAATAAGAGTTGGAGAAAGCAATATTTGAGCCAATTGGTGATTGGCCCTAATCATACCATGTCCAGATTCATTAATTTGCCATAGTTTTAAGGCCCCCCCGGCAGTTCATCAAATATATTCCTCGGGTGACTGGTTATATCACATATTAGCAAAACAAAATTCATTAACGTTTTCAATAAAAAGCAATTATTTATCACAAGAGAAATTAATTACAGAAAAAAATATTCACCATCGATTAAGTCACTTCACCACATGTCAACGACACAAGGTGTTACAGCTTCCAAAGACACTCTCATCTTCATTAAAAATTGAAGAAGCAAAAGGTAAATGGAGTATGATCTGGTAGCTTTTTCAAGTTCGACAGGCCTATCGATGTATACATTGACGAGCAATGTCCGCTGCATAGGGATGATAAACTTGAGGGAGGCCTTGGGAGGCATTGCAAATATTCACTAAAGAGTTATAGTCTATTGAGAGGAGAAAGCTTATATCGGATAACGTGAACTTCATAAGGTGTCTTGCGAGATTCCTTAATATGTGCACCCGCTTATCACTAAATGCACTCATCTATTGGCCCATTTACCCTTCGTTTCTTTAGCACGTTGTAATAGGAAAGCAAATCAAGCCGTGGACCGGAAGTCCCAAAGATGTAAATCTTTGGCCTTAAATTGGGTCCCTAACCCTCCTCCGGCTCTTTGGAATTTTGTATGTGCTAAGGCCCTTTGAACAAGCACTGCTGCGCTTTTCCCTGTTGAAAAGAACAGGACTTTTGAGACCAGAAAAGAAAGAAAGAAAAGGCCCCTAAGCTAGCAATTTCTTTGCATGTAAAAGCTATTTTGGATGGAGGAAGCTTATTAGTACTTTTTTAATATCAAATCAGGTTTTCATTCATACATTAAAACTCATTAATTTAAGTCAACTATCGTTGGGTCGAGCTGCTTCCATGTTCCAAAAAAACAGGACTCGCCGTCGACGAGGTTGCTGTTCCTCCTTTACACAAAATAAAAACAAGAATTTTTTTTTTTGAAAATCAATGGGAAAAAAAGTGGAAAAGGTGGAAAAAAACCATCTTCCCTTCTGTGCACTAAGCTTTATGGGCAGACAGAATGAGTGTCATAAATCCCCAACAGTCGCATGATTTGGGGTTGTCCGACCCATCATTTTGTCCTTGCAATGTTAAGAAAAGTGAAGGAAAAGCCAACAATCTGGGGCTTGCTTTATCAAATTCCCCTCATTCCAAGATGCCCTTTTTCCATTGGCATGCATCGCTTTAACCACACTTCTCCTATCATTATCCTTCCACTAAAGACCAGCACTCCCCCACACATGTCATGATTGACCGCGACTTCAATGCCCCTTTTGCCGATGTTACTTTTCCCTGTTCTTCTGATGATTTTTTTCTCTTTTTTATTTGACCAGAAGGGAAATTTTTAATTCAAAACTCTTGTTACAAGTGGTTTCGATGGTACTTCATAAGTTGTGTGAAGCTAGCGAATGCACGCTTAAACCGACCGGGAACAAATTCCACGTGCTCGTCGTCTTATCGATCCCAGGTTCATTGTGTTTCGCCAATCGGGGGCATGATTCGTGTCGACGTTTTCCTACTGATGACTATGGGGTCAGCATTTTATGCAGGCCAAGTTATGTTTATTGTACTTCTTTTGGTGCTTTAGTTACTTGCTTAGCGTGGCCACGAAGGCACAAAATCAACTATAAACTACAACTGGCTCATTCACTGGAGCTGAGTAGAAACTGGGATTGATCATTGAGAAGAAAGATAAAGACATGAAAAGTTCCCACTGCAAGGCATGATGTGATTGTTAGGCACTAATTACTACCACTCACTGCTTTTGGGCACCTCATGTGATTCTCTCACATGGTGTCCAAAGCACTTCAATTTTTTCCTACAAAAGTGTTTTAAAAAAAGGGGCAAAAAGCAAACGAAAGCACTTGATTCTGAGGTCCCCCTTGTGTCCAACACCATGATCTCCCCACAATTTTTTTTTTTAAAATGATCTTCAAATTCGAGAATTCATTATTAAACTCTATCAAGTTAAAAACAGAGTGAGGATGTTTGCTTGCATTGCAGTTAATGCTTCCTGTGATGTAAGTGTTGGAGTGCTTCGGTTATGCATAATTGCACCCACTGGCCAAACATGAATGTTCATGATTCTTTTCCTGAGAAAGTTGACCATAGATATAACTTCACTGATGGGAGTTTGAAATTGGCATCAATGGAGTCCTGGTGGGAGAGCTGACACAGTTCCCCTCATGATGACGCCATCAAAAGCAAATATCATAGCAAAGAGGGGAAAGAAGAAATTCCATGAAGAGATTGCGCGAAAGTTTCGAACTTTCATGATGGTAGTATGACTTTTTAATCACGATAAAATGGAGTGTGTTGCTATCTTCTTTAGAAAGCTTACATTGTTAGAGAAATGCATCAACTACATATATTTTGTGTTACAAATGTCATGTTTTTTTCAAACCAAGTAAAATTCGTAACCTATTAAATTTCAAATGTATACGTGACATTCATTTAAGATTTGGCGAATGAAATATCACGCAACATGTGTATACAGTTGAACTACAGAACTAATTATGGTGACACCATCTTCATCAGAGTGGCATCAAAACTAACAAGGAAGCTCCTCCATTTCAAAATCTGCACTCAATTCACTTGTTGTCTGGAAGATTTGAGATCGTGCACTGTGCAGAGACACACCGGTTGAGCCGTTTAACCAATCTGAATACTCCTCTTTCGTTTTTGTTCAAAATCGGGGTTGTTCAGACTTGCATTTCTCTAGTCCCGACCAAAAAAGAAAAAAAGATTTACATTTCTCTAGATCTTGGGAAAAAGCACATCGAAATCAATCTTGAGTTTTAATGGCAAATGTATCGGACGATAGCAAGCAGAGTATCGTAAAGAAACATGAAAATTACTCTAAATAGACTTGTCTGCACTCTGCAGATATTAATCAACATGGACCATCAGTATTCTGTACCATGTAACTTGATGCTCATATGTGGACAACAATATAATCCAAAACAAAGAACAAGAACCAAATCGAAGAGATTCGGGCTGTCTTTATGTTGAAAGCAAAGTATGATATAGAGCACATAACATTTGGACTCTTGTAAAATCACACCAGTGAAGAAAGAATCCAAAAATAGAGCTGTAATGAGAGGACGATGCATGAAGTATACTGAATCACAGTATCAAGATCTTTTCAGATCACGCAAACTGGATTGCTCTGCAATGGCAAACTCTATAGAACCGTATCGCTCTTTAATTTAAACAAAACTATAAGGTCATTGTATTTCCTCTTGACCTTCCGAGGGGCACTGGATCAACTCCAAAATGTTGACGACTTCACTCATATCCGGCCGGTTCGATGGCACCTGAGATGCGCATATTAGACTGAGCTTTATGACCGGGATCGCCTCCTCAGGTGGAAAACTACCTCCGAGCCTCCCGTCGATGCATTTCTCCACCTTGCTTTCCTCTAATGCGCCCCTCACCATGTCACAGAGCACCACCACATCATCCTCCATGTACTCCACTGGCCTTCTCCCTGTTATTACCTCCAGAACCAAAATCCCGAACCCATAGACATCACATTTCTCCGTTATTTTTACAGTTCGGCATGCAAATTCTGGAGCCATGTAGCCGAGCGCACTCTGGATTTTGCTGCTTAAGATACAACGGTCTAGCATTGGCAACAATCTTGCCAGGCCAAAATCGCCTACCTTTGCGTCTCCTGAGCCGTCCAATAGAACATTTGTTGACTTCAGATTGTAATGAACCACACCCATTTGATGCAAATACGACAATCCTTTGGCCATCCCGAGTACTATGTTAAATCTCTGCCTCCAAGTTAGGCTGTTTCTCTCATCTGCATCATGAAGATGCTTGTACAAGCTCCCGCTGGGAACGAATTCATAAATTAGAAGCTGCAATGATGGTGTCCAATAGTATCCTTCTAGCTTTACGAGATTAGGGTGCTGGATCTTTCCTAGTGTCTTGACCTCCCTCTCGAAGTCATCTTGGGACTTCATCAAACCCGAGGCAGTTAGCTTCTTGATTGCCACTGATCGACCATCACGGAGGACCGCGCGATAAACAACTCCGAAGCCACCACGGCCCAGCTCGGAGTCTTTGTTGAGCAATGCATGGGCCCCCATAACAAAATTAGCATCTCCAGAAAACATGACTAGTTTCCCATAATTTGGGTCAGCAGTCGGCGAACAGCTGAAATCTTCACCTCCAGATAGTGTGAGCGCCGGAGCAGAATGAGCCACGGAAGACCGAACATGGATATTCAGGAGAGTTATGGTTATCACTCCAATGGCAATAAAAGCTGCGGCACCGATGGCAATAAGGGAAGATATGCTGAGTATGATACGCTTGTGACGGTGATTTAAAGTGGATGCAGCACCCGCAGGGTTGGAAGAATTAGGGTTTAGGACAATGGGTTTTGGATGGACTGAGGGGCATGAATCATTGACAACAGAGCCGCAAAGAGACGGGTTGTCGGAGACAGATGTGAGAGGAATGGTGTTGAAGAACCCGCCGACAGGGAGCTCGCCTTCCAGACGGTTGTGTGAGATATTGAAATAGAGCAGGTGCGAAAGATTTGCCAGCTCCTTGGGTAAGCTTCCGGAGAGATTGTTTAAGGAAAAGTCCACATACTCTAAATTAGTGAGGTTCGCCATGGAAGGAGGGACCAGGCCGGTCAGGTTATTCTGTGACAGGATCCTTGCACAATATGAAAATATGACATAATGAGAGAATTTCCAAGATCATACTATCTTTGCATTCTTGGTTGAGAGAATGTGCAACACAAAAGTAAGAAATAAGAACTAGCGATAATAGACGTCATGTCATGAACTTATTTATGGGAAGCACGATATGATTGTCTTCAATCATCTGGAAAAAACAAACGAGCCACATATTCCAAATTTAGACCAATAATGTGCTTCTCACTCTATTCATGCTGCCATGACATATAACTAATGTTTCCATTGACACAGCAATTTGGCCAGTCTCTAGGCAAAAAACTGCCTTTAAAGTTTGAAGATGTGACATGAAAGTGAACAGGATTTCCATTTGTAGTTTGTACCATCATATAATACTCAATAATAGATCTAGAGACACAAATTTACTTGGATCATTGGAGCTGAATTTTAGCCCATGCTACTATTGCATTGTATGTGAAGCAATCAACGGAGATTAAAGCAGCAAATAAAGGACTCACAGTGATGTCAAATTCGAGCATGTCCCAATCTGAGGTGGAATGTTTCCACTTAGGAAGTTTTTGTCCAGCTTTAATTTCTTGAGCGAAATTGCTTCTCCAATTCCAGGAGGAATGCTTCCATTTAGCCGATTGTTGCTCAAATCAAGAAACTGAGTGTACTTTAATACACCTATGCTGGCTGGGATGGAACCGAAGAACAAGTTCCTCGACATATTCAGTGACTCCACACTACTAAGAATGCCAAGGTCGGCCGGAATTTCACCGGAGAGAGCATTTGAAGATATGTCCACGACCCGCAGATTATTATACAAACTTGTGGCTGGAAGTGAAGCATATTCCACGCGTTTATCTACTCCATTTCCCAAAAGTGAGACACCTCCAGTATCCAGCTTAAAAGGAAAACCACCGGTTAACAAATTCTGGCTAACATCTAGAATTGAAAGGTTCTTGCAGTTAGATATCGAGTCCGGTAAGCTTCCGGTGAGAAGGTTCGTCGACAGATTTAGTTTCTTTAGTAGCTGGATATTTCCAATTGACGGTGGGATTGAACCGGACAGTTTGTTTCCCGAGAGATCTAAATTCTCGAGGCTTCTTAGTTCCCAAATCCAATCTGGAATCTCCCCTGTAAGTAAATTTCCATGTACATCAAGAGAACTGCATAGACCCAGTCTTTGCATTGATTCTGGAAGGTTCCCAGAGAACAAATTCTCGCTCAGATCAAGAAAGCGTAAAAGCAAATTTCCTCCAATATCCCCCGGAATATGCCCGGTGAACCGGTTTCTCCGTAGGTTCACAACCCTAACATCATATAAGTTCTGAATTCCTTCAGGGATCTCTGCCTCCAGTAAATTTTCAGAAAGATCAAGCGATTGAAGCCCCCTCGAAAACCACATCCCTAGAGGTAACTTCCCAGATAGCTGATTGGAGGAGAAGTTAACAGCGACCAATGTCGAGCAATAGCTTAAAGAATCAGGGAGCCGCCCCATGAGACTATTTTTAGCAAATGAAACTACTCTGAGCGAGCCACATTGCTGAAACATTTCATCTGGGATTGATCCCGTGAAGTTGTTCTCGCTCAATTCTAGGACTTGCAAGGTCCCAATGTTCGTGAGACTGGGGTTGATAGGTCCACTGAAGTTGTTCTTGGAAAGTGATAGAACCTGGAGGAATTGCAATCTTAAAAGGCCACGGCCTATGTGTCCAGAAAGAGAAAATCCATCAAGAGCAACCTCAGTGACTCGGTTAGACCTCGGGTCGCATTTGATCCCGACCCAGTCACAAGGATATTCAGCATCTTCATTCCACGAAGAAAGCTTGTCTTTGGGATCGTGAAGCCCGGCCTTGAACACAATCAACCCCAAAACGTCATCGTTGAAAACTGCGTCTAAAGATTGGGCGAAAATCGGAGCAAAGAGAAGTAGAAGAAACACTCTGAATACCATTCTTAGCTCAGTGCATAGAGGTTAAATATGATATGTAGGTCTTGAAGAAAGGATTTTGAGCAGTTTCTTCAAGGAAGGGAAGCACTAGGATGATGGTTCATGAGGGTAGCTAAAAGATCAATGAAATGAAAGGAAGCTCAAAATACACTCGAGTAACAATCAAAGAAACAGATGACTGAAGTGGTAAATATTGTATACTTTCTAAAGGTGACAGGGCAGGAGCAACAGAGCCACTCCGAACAGAGCAATTGAGAATTAACGACCAACTCACCACCAATCAAAGCGAAGTGCAATATTTTTACAATCTCAAAGCATGAATGGCGAGCCAAGAAGATACCAGCATGATGCGCTAGAGGTTTAGCACGAAATATTCGCACATTCTTTCCCTCAAAGAAAGCAACTTTCCTTGACGCACTGGTGTCTAATATGAGAAAAAAGTTGACAGCAGTACTCACAGGAGACCCCAAAAAAAAGCACCGGCAGCTACCTCAACAGAACGAAGACCCCACCAACCACAACAAGAAGTTAATCACCAGCAAAAATAACCCCTCGGCAAGCAAGAAGGAACCCCAAGTCCAAGAAGAGCTTGCTCAAGCTTTCACAGTCCCAAGAACACTTCCAACATTGTCAAGGAAACATCATCAAAGATTTTGAAGAAGCTTAGAAGCAGAGTAAGAGAGCGAGAGAGAGGGACAAAGAAGCAAGTGGTATTTTGGGCTTCTCTGTGATCTTGGCTTCTGAGCAGCAGCAAAGTTTAGAAAGAAGGAAAGCTCCTTTTTCTTCCCTGTTTTAAATTGCTGGGTGGGAAGGAATTGGGCAAAAACCGGAGAGTTGAGAGCGAAGATCGCCGGGAAGGGCGGGCGCAAGGTCTCGGGCTGGGATGAATTTCCCTCGAAGGGGGACCTCTCAAATTCTGAGAACCATTAAATGAAGAAAGAGAGAGAGAGAATCTGGAGAGTGGTGCTTAGCAAGAAAACACAGAGAGGAGAGAGAGACGGAGAGAGAGAGAGAGGGGGGGTCAGCTCAATAAAGAAATGGAAGTAAAAGCAGTGCATTTAAAGCGCTCAACGGCGAGACATAGAGATTGAGAGACTGAGAGACTGAGAGAGAGAAATAGACAGAGTAGAGTGAGACAGTAGAGTGCTCTCACTCTACTCTGTCTATTCATCTCTCTCTCTCTCTCTGTCTTTATTACATGTACTTTTGTTTGTTTTTTTGTTTGACCAGTTACGGGGGACAAAGTCTCATCCGACGTGGCTTTTCCACATCCGACGTGGCTATCATCGTCCAATCCATTTCTTGAAATTGTGTATCGAATATTTTACACTAGTGATGTACCTTTATATAAATCGTGTTGTAAATCACTTGAATGTATGATCGTGTAAATACATCCTAATCCAAAAAGGGAAAAAAATTTACGTATTCATCCCCTCTTTAAGATACCACAAGAGAAAAAGAGCTATTGTGAGAATTAAGAGTGAGAATCAGTCTTGGGTTGAACCTTGGAATCGAATCGAAATGATTAGTTTGGCTGGTTCTCGCAGGAACTGATAATAAACGGCTCGATTCTTAATTCATTATGCTGGATCGAATCAACAGAACCAATTCAGAGACAACCCTAAATTAAAATTAGGGCTCTTGAAAGAAGCCTCACTCTTAATAGCTTCAGGCCAGTTCACTTCCCTTCCATGCTTCTCCATTTAGTTCTCGATCTTCTCTATGCTTAACAAGCAATCGTGCAATTTTGCTTTGATTATCGCGATTCCAATCTCAATTGCCTAAATTAGATTCGATTTTTTTTTTGCTATATCGTTACTTGCAGATGCAAGAAGGGATGCAGGAGGGAGTGTACGACGTGTTGTTGCTTGACATAGGAGCCACTTTACTTCAACTGGCAAAGCCGGCGGAGGGGACTTATGTGTCTATCGAAACCAAATACGATTGATTTCTTGACTTCATCGTTCTTGTCGACTCGTATTCTCCTCGTCCCTCGTTGATTATATGGGTGACTTGTCGTGTGAGTGTGCTGAATTTCGTTAATGTCCACGAAATGTTTCTCCAAGGTTTTTAAGAATGTGGGCGGTTATGCTTAACTGTAGTTTCATGCAATGCTTGAATGCCACTAATAAACATCCTGCAGTTTAGTATAATATATAAATTAAAAGAACACCCCGACGATTTTAGTGCCAACAAAATCGATTCCCTGTTCATCAAACCGAAAACCCATCTAAACTGGCTAGGTTCCAAGATAGGTTCCCATCCATAAACCGATGGCCCAATATCTCCCGAGTCCCTTAAGGTCAGATGTCTTTCTAATCTTCTTTCAACGGTCATGTCATAGAAATAAGAATTTCAATCTAAGACCCTTGCAATAGCCACGAAAGTAAAAGTTGCCTAGGACTCAAATCATTGACGACGGAGAGAATCATTCTGTCCAACGCATTCATTCAGCTTATAACTTCAACCTCCATAACTTCACCCTCACGTTTGCTTTTGGCCAAACGCGACTTCGTTGACTTGAAGCAGCGATGCCCCAGTGGCGACGGCACGGCGACACGTGACACGAGCCCAAGGCCAAGTCGCGGCGGAGTTAACTCCCCAAGGTGGAAAAAAAGACGACACTGCACTGCAGCATGAAGACACCCGACACTGCGTTTTTTGCGTTATTTTAATACCCAGCGAAGCGAAACGACAGTGCTCGCACGTCTTCTCTTGCGACAGTCAAAAGGACGAGAATCTGAGTTCTGCAATCCTTCGTTTTCGACCCATTTTCTGGCCTTCTTTTCGAAAAAGCCCGTTTTGGCACGTAGCTATGGAAAGGCTTGCCCTTTGACGTTTACTTGATTTCGAGATCCCTGGCTCGTTATCTCCTCCAGTTGACCTCTTTCTTGAGAATAATTTAATCAATGAAATGACTGGATACAACAAAATCAGCACGCTCACCCACCATTGATATCCACGAACGGGACCTCAACGAGGCCTTTTTAATGCAGTTTCTTGGGGGGGGGGGGGGGGGGGGGGATATCATGTCCAATTAGTACTTCGAGGATCACGATTGATTATTGGGAGAGCTCATCGATCAGCCCGTCGGATGACTAAGGTCGAACCGGGTCTGTTATATGATTGAGTCATTTATGTTCCAACTAAAGATGAATACAGACATTTTGCCCCACTTCCAAACGTGATTAGAAGAACTTAAGATCCAAGCCAACATCAGGAGATGCCAGAATGAGAGCGAACTGAGAAATGCGATTTCTGTCATATTTTGATCAACGGGGATGCCGGAGCAACAATCTCCGCAACTGCTCCAACACTTAAAGCCATCGAGAGAGCATGCGAAAATGGGCACCCAGTCATCCATTTCTCGTTGAGTGAAGAACATTACAGGTAATGAATGTCTTGTTCTTGCGCCTAACACACGAAACCTATCTAGAGAACACAGACTTAATTAAAGCCTACCGCAACAAAGATGGACAGAAGTTAAAAAGAATCATGCTCCCGGGAAACCCAATGAGAGCAAGTACAGTATCGACATATCACAAGCGAGACCATTATTTTGCTAATTAGACTAGGATGATTTGTCGTATCGCTTGAATCTGTGTAAAGCCAGATAAAGGTTAGACATTTACATTAATAGGACCAAAACTGAAACCGTCTTCTAATTAAACCGTCATATGCTGACTGAAAAGCAGCCTCGTCACCTGCGACGCTGCTGATCTACAAGCACAGGGTCGATCGGACTGCAAGACCACTAGCAGTCAATTTGACATGGGGAGGGTATGGAATTACGCGACGAGAGACTTCGTAGTTTCAGATGTTCCCGCGGGAGGCATAAGTATGACTAGGTATCTCGCCCTGATTATCCAGGGGCATGTACTGAGCCATGATCGCCCTTATCTCAGAATCCATGTATCTCTGCACGGAAGTTCGACGAATATCAGAACGTCACAATGTAGTTAATGGACAGTAACAAGTACATAGCAAAAAGGTCATCATCCACCGGTTTTTGAATAAAATCATACCCTGATTCTGTACTTGTAAACAGCATATCCCGCAACTCCGGCAGCAGCCAAACCCAAAACAATAGTCCAGAAGAAGCCCCAGCTATACTCGGTACGAGTGTTCTTACCTGCATTTGAGTATCGCAAAATTAGAAGGCGGACACGGAAAATGCAGCACATAGCAACTCAACATTAGATTTTTCCTGCTCTGGAGAATACATGCTCCCACATTTCGACTCAACCTGAGAAGCACTGGCCTGTTTTATTTCCTTAATTGCAACGGGAAACTCGTAATAAACAGAATAAACAGTCAGTAATAAAACATATTCTCAGTTGCAGGTATATCTACTAGCTGATTGTCTAAAATATTGTTCCCATCCATCACAAGGTTCAAGCTTGAACTGCAAAAGAACAGGGGTGCGAGGGTACTCACCGATACACGTGTCATGTTCTTGCATGTATAATAAACCACCGCTGCAGCTGCACTCATAGCTACCCCAGACGTTCTTGCATTTACATTCCGGGCACTGGCATGCCACTTTCTCTTTGCACTCGTCCACATCTAAAATGATTGCGACAAATAAGACAATGTACAGATGATCTCCGAAGAATGAGGTGCTGTGACCAAATAAATGACATTTGACAAAACAGGAGCTAAAAGGATGAGCAGAAAAGCCTAAACTTTGAAAAAAATTGCAATGTTTTTTTTTTCTTTTCTTGGTAACAAAAGAATTCTGCACTTTTTACTTCCCACTAAAAGATCTCCGCAGTGAACCTTAGATCCTCTTCGCATATGCGAGACATGATAGGAGGTATCCACTTAATGGTCAGAATCTCAATGGTCACGGCGAACACACCATTCCCAATTGACTATCATTAAAGCTTAAACTGAAAGTCCACGAAAATGTGAAAGAAATCATTAACAGGCAGGAAGATTACGAAAATTCCATGCCATTCAAAACTCAGCGAGATCCTTTCTTCACTTAGAATAAATAAACTCCTATTGGTCAGATGAGTGCAAGGCAATTAGATTCAGTACCCTCACAAGAGTGGACTCCATCTCCCCGAAATCCAGGAGGACATTTGCAGCCTTTTGTGTGATCGTCCTAGCAAATAAGTCGTGGAAAATCATAACCAACTCCAGCAACAGCACAACAAATCTTACAGCATTAGGAAAAACAAGACAACATTTGAACTCACAATGCAAGCAGAATACGTCCTGCCATATTGCGTATCTCTCCAGCATCCCCCGTTGTTGATTTCACAGTGCAACGCTCCAGAAGCTGAGAAGCAAAGTATCAGAAAGGAAATTATGCAAACAGAACAAAACAAAATTAGTAAATTGGCAAGGTCGAATTAAACTCCACAATCTTATATTTCCATAGAGAAGTGACGATGTTGAATAAATGTATATACAGTTACGAGCGCTTAAGACAGATCTACAACCAAAGCATGTTTACCTTCACAGTGAGTATAACCATCACCAACAAACTTCACACCTTGCACTATAGGGCATTCACATACTCTTCCCCGGAATGTATCCTGCATAAGTGGTATGCATCAGAGATGTTGGAACCACATGAATCAGAAACAATTTAAAACCAAATCAGGAGGATTCTTCATAGAATACACAAATACAAGGTAAAAAGATACCTTGCATGCAGAAATATTAGTGGCCTTGTCCTGCCAGCAGCCACCATTGTTCTCCAGACACTCGTTTGTCTCAATTTCTGTAAAAATCAATGCATGAAAATATATTTCATATTACCTTTGCAAGACTCAATTTTCTACAATCACTTGAATATAATTAACTATGGGCGGTTTATTGCTATGAAACATATTGCTTATATGAATTAAGAATAGACAATTATGAAGGCACAGATATGCGCTTAATTTGTTCAAAATTTACGACTACAAATTTTACACAAAGTGATATTAACTTCTACAAGCAAAATGGTAGTTCTTACTATGTCTCAGGAAAGCAAGGAAGAAAAGACAGTTGACACAACAACTTTTTTATTCCTAAAACTTCTTTTCGAATGGGATAAATTGTTAGTTGTTATTACAACGTGATTCAAGTTTTTGTTTCCTAAGCCACATCGCTAATTTATTATGCAGAAATGATTTTAAGACATGTAAGAACATGCACTTAATAATGTTATTTTCCAAAAACAAGGAACCACGCTAAACATGTATGTCCTAAAAGAGTTCGAAACCTTCTTTCTATAATCCAAAGCTTGAAAAAACATCGCAATATGCCAGGAGGAAAATAAAGGAACTTTTCTAAAGAAGAAAGATCTAGCTTAAAGGATGGAGAAGAGAATGAAAGAAGACACAAAACTGAAAGAGAGAATGAGGGAAAAGACACTTCCTCGGCATAGTCAATGTCCTAGACAATTAAAAATGCTATAATGCTCTCTACTCATGAAATAAAGCTGCCAAAGAATAAAAATGGAGTCAGAGGTATATGAATTACAGAAGCAGAAAGGCAGATCAGTCGGACATTCCTATAGGACAAGGGCACAGCGTTTGGCATGTTTTAAACAGTAAAGCATATTCAGAAGCCTTATATAAGAAGGCAGTCGACGAGCACCTTGACTAAGACAAATAGCCGGTTCAGTGGTCTCCTGGAAACCAGAGCAGATGGCCTTCAGGACCGCTGTTCTGTCTAACTTACCTGAAACATGAAAACAGACCATTAAAAAACTGAAGATCCAGAAGTCCTACTGCATTGTCAATTAGTGGCTGGTTACCTCTATACTGTCCATTATTTATGACAAGAGTTGGCAAAATAGTTACATCTCCACGAGCACCCTTTCCGATCTGGCATAATTGGAAATAATACAAAAATTAAATACAACAATAGGAAGAGACTACTCAGCAAGAAGTTGTCTATTGCTCGTGACAAAAGTTGGCAAAATAGTTACATCTCCACACGCACGTGGCCTATTCGGCATAATCACAAATGAATACAATAAATAATCAAAATAACACAGAATCAACTCAGAAAAAAGGTAATAATTACCTGTGCTTCTTGTTCAGCTTTAAGAACTGGATTGTCCACGTCAGCATCAGGGTCGCCTATGCATTCATCTATCTTCTTGAGATCAACACCTTAACATAATAGAAGATAAAACTATCACAACTGGAAATTTCTTTTCAATAGAGAAGGGAACATACAACCAACTTGAGTATAGAACTTCTTTATAAGGTAGAAGTCGGAACCTTGGGCGCTAAGTAACCTTTTTTCCGAATTTTAAAGCATATTTGGCCCCAATACATTACATAGTCCCAAAGAGAGTACATAAAGAAAAGCAAATACTATGGCTTAACAAAAAGGAAACTAATAAAAAATCCTCCAAGAAAAAGGAGAATGAAAAAGGGTAATGAAAATTGGATGAGAAAAGGACAACAAAAGGAGACTCGCCAGTATGGTAGCCAAAAAGCACCCTCTAGAGAATGCAAGAACATGAACCAGACAGATAAAGAGGACGATTCTGATGGATGAGAAGTGAGTCAGACCTCCATTAGCAGGAAAATGAAGTTTAATGGTATTACAGTCATGAAACTTTAATTTAGACACAAAAACGTAGAAAATACTGAAACAGATGTTGGATATACACAACAATGTCTTAGCTGCATTCTCCACAAGTGCGACCATAATCATCACTCTTTTCCTATTTTCCCATTCTTAGATCAATTGATAATTCACTTAATATACTAAACAGAATAGAGCACCTTTTAAGCCGCTAGGCTCACAGTCCATTGGTTACACACGTCTTTGGACATGTGGGAGGTAGGAAGCTCTATTGAGCTATTTATGTTCTATTTTCCATATTCACCAAAATCGAGATTAAAAAGGCAATCTATATTTTTTGAGAAGATACAGTAGCTAGTCAGATTGGCCCTGTCTATCATGAAAGAGATTCAATGGGTAGTACATGGTTCATCCCTAAGGTACCGATTTACTATTTCTACAACGAAAGACATGCAACAATATCAAATTTAATTCTGTATTAACTCAGAATTCAAGAAAATCTTTTCAATGCTTTATGTAAATGCAAAGTCAAGGGAGATCCTAACAAGTGCATGCATCAGTACCAGATGACATCTAATAATAACTAAATCTTACCAAGAGACTTTATTACTTGAACCGCACATTCCTTTGTGTACTTTTTCTCTTTCATTGGGCAGCGGATCGCAAAGTCAGCCACGTAGTCCCACCAAAGCCATGGCTTTCCACTTTCGTTTGCCACTTTGAAGAAACAAGCTTGACGCAAATTCTGAACTACAACATCCTTTCCATCATATCCTATGCTAAAATCTTGCTCCGGATCGGGAGCACAGTATCTCCCACGATTGATGCACTGTGACTTGCACTGTTTGCTCAAAGTAAAGGCTTCTGGGCAGTACCAAGTTATATAATGAGGGGCGAACTGAGTATACCCTTTCTGCTCAAGAATTTGCGCTGCTCCTTTAAAGTTCTTAACAAAGTCAATCTGACTGTCGCATTTTGGCCCGCACTCATCATTGCTATTTGTCCAGAATTCATACTCGACCCGCTCATCAGGATGAGGAAGAGCCTCAGTCCAATCCAGATTGATGTTAACCATATTATCACCAGACAAAGCTTTCTTTATGCTATCACCCAAGCTTTTGCTAATAAGGGCCGACGGAATAGTGATTTTCTCAACATAATCAGCATCAGCTTTCTCTTCTTCGGGAACGTCCATGGTGATCAACGGTTCTACTCTATCATCTGAAACAAGAATGGCAGCCGCTCCACCATTCTGGGCATTCCACGCCTTCAGCGTGAAGTAGCAATCTGCCAAATTAGCAAATTCACACATCAATTGGTATTTCGGAGGCAAGGGAAGTCGGAAACATTCTTCAAATTCCTAGCTGCGGAAGTGCACATCAAGTACTACTGTAGCATCAACCTCACCAATGACGAAATACACTCCTAGGATCCATATAATAAAACATCGATAAGGACATTAGAGGAAAAGGACTACCGGAAGACTTCGGAGTAATTAAATGGCAAAAAATTCCAAGACTATGTTTTGGTCTCTGAATGACTTGGCTTCAAAAGTAGAAAATTTCATACTAAAGCGATTAAATTCCTTAATGATCCAAACATGCATGTCTTAATTACTGGGATGTCCGGCATCGAGACGGAACAATCGATCATTTCAAGCAGCCCCGACGAAAAGACGTAATCGAATTATCGACCGCACGAAAAAGAACCAACCTACCAATCAAGCGCAAATTATGAATTTCAAGCGACAAGAGAGTATCGCGTCGCCATACGAAACTCAAATTGGGCACCGAAGGAGCTGAATACCCACAAATAGAAGCCAAAAAGGGTCCTAAATCGATGCCAAGCGAATACGACAAACGCAACGCAAAGCTCCACAGGCCAGCGACAAAAAAACAGGGATTACTCAAAGCAGCCCCCGCCGAAAACCCACCTCCGCGATCGGCGAGGACGAAGACCGGCAACCCGCCGGGCTTCTGCCTGAAGCTGACGTCGAACCCCTCGAAGCCCTTGCAAGCCTTCTGGTTGGCCTGCGGGTAGACCACGGTGCCGACGAGCGTGCCCCCGTACTGCGGGACGCCGAAGTTGCCGATGGCGCACTCGTACGCGCCCTTCATCGAGCTGGGGCTGGTCACCTTCAGGCTGTTCTTCTGCACCACGAACCTCCCCGCGCAGGCGCCCCACAGCAGCAGCCACACGGCCAGCACCAGCCCTAGCTTCCCCTCCCCCATCCTGCGCAGCCCCGCCGCCGCCGCCGTCTCCTCCTCCGATCGAATCCGGAAGCCGCCGAGGAGAGCGAGAGCAAAGAATCGCTTTAGCTCCGAATCAAGAGCTTTTCGCCCCGCGAAGTCTTCTCCTGTGTCGAGCGCAGAGGAAGGAGACGTAGAAGAGCGTGAGATGTTGAAGAAGGAGACGTGCTCTAACGAATCGCCGTAGTAGTGGTAGGGACTACGGCGAGCCGTCGTTGAACGAGAAGTTTAGGGGGGTCGGGGTCGGGGTCGGCGCACGATATTTTGAGGAGCGGTTTTTCTCGCGAGATGAGAGATGTTTCTCGTGCCGCGTGGGGGAGAGGGAGAAGGGTGACCGCGGGCAGTCGGGCACGGCGCCCGGAGTGCGCTTTTGTGGTGCATGCGACGCACGTGTGGTTTCGCCATCACACGCGCCGCCGGAGGCGTCTGGAGGTCGCGTCTCCGAAGGACATGTTTGAATTATTATTATTATTATTATTATTATTTTGTTTTTTTTTTGGGCAGGTCTTGCGGAATTTGATGGATCGCTACTTTTAATCCGTTTAGCTTGGCAATTAAGTATACTTCTCTCCGAAGGATTCGATCAGAGTCTTTCCTTCTCGATTTGACTAGACCTTGTTTCAAAGCGGATGGATGGAGAGATCATTTATCCGTGGGAAAATTCAAAAAGGGCATTATTTCGAATAATGGCATGAAATTATCGGGTCGATCTCAAAGAAGGTCCAATCCCGTCGACCGGCCCTGGCTTCCGACTGTTCATTTACTACTTCGTCGCCAAAGTAGTGTAGTCTTTTCATCTCGAAAGCAATGTACTCCCTCCAATGGTGGATCTCTCCCCTCGAGCCACACCGGACAAAGGTCGCGGCGATGGCATCAACTTAGGGGTGAGTGTTTCCAGGTTCTAGGTAGAATCTAGAACTTACCCTCCAGTACAGTTTCCTCATTTTTTGGAATCTGGAATCTACTCGCTGAAACTTGGAACCTAAAACCTATTTTATCACGGGTTCTTGAATAGGTTCCAGGGTCTAGCAGATTCTTTTTTTTTTTAATTTCATTTTTGGTTAAGCAAAATGAAAATGAACGCAATAATACTGAACATGCTTTATCATTTACCAAAGAGAATACAAAAAACTAGTTTTCATGGCATTACGGTTCAAATAAATCTAATTAAACTGAGAAGTCATTGCGTGAATCGATACTAAGAGGGAGCGATATCATGTTCCGTACAGGTTCCACTTGGTGGAATATGCCCATGAGAATAAGTTCCTCATTTCTTGGAACTTGGAACCTTCACATGTTCCAGGGTTAGTTTTAAGTTCTACCTAGGTTCCACTTGTATTAGTAATTGAATAATTGCGGCGAATCATCACCTTTAATGACTACCATTTGCTGCTATGATCCACTGACCACAACTTATATTTAGACATACGAAAAATATGAAAACATTAATAAGTCATAAAATGAAAGCTCAAATTAGTGGTTCCAATTATACACTCATCATCTAACGCCATGAAACACTGTAGGATCATGTGAAAATATAAACCAAGAAAAAACACAAAAAACTTATTTAGGTTTCAGGTTTCAGGTTCCAGAATCCAGGTCCCGCCTACCTAGAATCTGAAACCTACCCATCGAAATAGGTTCTTCAATTTTTGGAACCTAGAACCTACCTTGCATACCTTGAAATTTGGAACCTACAGGCTCTCACTAGTTAGGTTCTCAATTTTTAAGGTAGAACCTGAAACCATGCTCATCTTTATTACGGCTGCCTTAAATAGGCTAGTCTCTTCTCCAGTGTGCACATTTTGAGTGAGGACCCTGACGACTTGGTCAGCTTTGACGCAGCCGACGACTCGCATCAGTGGACTAGCGTGGCGACGAGCTTCTGGCTATTTGCAAAGTCGATGCTAAGGATCAAGCTTTTGTCGAGGTGGAGATGGCTAAGGCCAGGGAGGCCTTGAGGCTAGAGGCGTAGTGGAGGCACGTTGAGCTGGAGGGCGAGATGAGTCGGATGGTGTTGCAAACTCAGTTGCAAATCTTTCTAACCCAATCGCTCAACGTTCAATATGCCCAAGCACCTTCAAAAATGGCTGACATCATCGAGCACTAAAGTGTCCACGAGGCTTTAGCTCATCAAGCAACACCTCTGTTAGCTTTGGTGGGACCATTACCTACTATTCTAAAAATTTAAGTTATTAGATGGAGGCATAATTTAATATTTTATTACTCTAACACTCCCCTTCATATTTAGTTTAGTCTTTTTACCTAGTACCAAGCGTTGACTTATTTAATTGAGGAGGCAAATGGAGCCTGATAAGGTTTGAACTCAGGATCTCTAACTCTGATACTATGTGAGATTTGGTGAGGGCACTATCGACTGTTCTAAAAATTTAAGCTATTAAATGAAGACGTGATTTAATATTTATCAGAGCTGGAAGTCATGAGTTCAAAATTTCACGTGAATGTGCGTAGTCAAAATTTCACGCGTTGCTTGTAAATGTTCTTTATATTCATGTGGTCTCCCTTCACCTAATATTTTAAGCTTTTGGGTTGGACTTTCTAACATAGTATTAAAGCCAATGCTATCCATTTCGCGAATGTACGCGGTAAAAATTCCACGTGAATATGCGTAGTCAAAATTTCATGTGTTGCTCGTAAATGCTCTTTATATTTATGTGGTCTCCCTCTATTTAATAGCTTAAGTTTTTATATTGAACTTTCTAATAACCTCCTCAGCAAATTCCCCCCATTGGAGCTGCCTTACCAACTCATCTCACCACCACCACCACCACCACCACCACTACCACCACTGCCTCCCACTCCATCACTTTCAAACATATTGACGTCAACTCGATCTCCTTCGAGGAAAACCAGAGTGAGAGCTTCAGTTTCGAAGCAAACCTAAAAAGCTCGACCCAACCCCTCCGATGGTAGCCAATTTGAGCTCATCAATGAGCTCCAAAATGGAATCGTTCTTCGAGTACAAAGCGAAACCAGTAATATTCAGCGAATGGCCTTGAAAACCTTGCAATCTAGCAAGAAAGCCGTCACTGAAGATCTTTCGAATCAAGCATGTGACAAACAAGAAGATCAGGGAAGAAGAAAAATAAATAAATAAAAAATTATCTTTGAACGAAAATGTCATTAACTGGCGGAAATATTTGGCCATTCGGCGAAAAATTCCATGACCATCCAAAGTTTTTATGGTCTCTTTGTGAGTTTCGACCCACACATCATTCCTTAGACCATTCGCAACGGTCGATTTCTCCCTCCCGGGTAATCTCTACAAACACTATCGGGCTCTATGAAGATATTAGATTAGTTCGATGCTAAAAAATTCCTGGATTTTATTTCAAATTCGACACTTGTTAGATTCAAATTCGGTCATGCTACAAAGACGACAATCCCTTTGAGCACATCGATCAAATGGCCTGACCCAAATGACATGGAGGGGGGGGGGCATCGAAGCTTGCCATCGCGACTACGTCCATAGATTGCCTAGGCTCTCTTTGGTTGATCGAATTTGTCAATGTGGAAAGCTCAAGATGGTCGAATCAAGCGGTTCCCACGTTTAAGGGTACGTTGTGCGTTTAATGATTTCTATAGCTTGGAATATAATTAACATCCCAGTAAAGTATGGTAGGATATCTTTGATAGGAATGCACTTGTCTATGCGGAGGCGGTCGACTCTATGAAAATCTTTAAAGGCTAGATTTTCTAAAGCACGCATGAATCCTGAGAGGTTTAGGATCAAAAGAAATTAGAGAGACTCTGTGTGAGGTCTAATCTCCAGACTAGTTAAATAAGTTCGATATATTTTTACTAAAGAAGGTTCAAAACGAAAGCTATCCATCTTGATGCAATATATTTCGACAGACACAATTAACTTCTTCGAGTCAAAAAATGTTTTGCTGATCCATTAATATGGGAGTTTTGTTGTAATTATGAGTTAATGGCTTAACAAAGATGTCTTTAAAGTTGTCTTTTTTATCATGTCCTTTCGGTTTTTTGCTGCAGTTATGTCTCTTCGATCGTGTTTTTTTTTTTTCAGTTTTCTGCAATAGCTATGTCTCTTCATATCACATCCTTTCAAACTTTATAAATTGAGACCAACTATTCTTCATTTGATAGAATAATACACGTCTCAAAATGTGCCAGTTGGAGGAAAAGTTTGATAGAGTCATGTTTGTATAGTGCTAATCCAAATGGGTTCAATGTATTGTATCTTGAGAGGTATAATTCGTAAATCTACAAAACATTATTAGTATAAATTAATCGCGCTTCAAAGATATTTGGTAATCCGTACCTCACCTCTTATTTAATTATGTTATAATTTCATAGCAATAAAGGAAGTTTATATTTCAATTGTGTTATCGTTTTCTCAAAATTATTATTTCTATTTAATTTTATTGGTTCCAATAAACAGTATTGTATTGAAAACGACAACATCAGCACGAAGCAAACCAATGACCACAAATCCGATGGTGTTTCCTAGTTTTATTACTCGTCACCTATGAATATGTCTGCTTGGTGAGTTCATCTATCGTTAAGTTATGAATTAATTATTAAAAAAATAGGAACATGATTTTCAATGAAGAACTGGTGGTAAACTACTATTAAAAATTGTATTTATTATGGGCACGTTCGGGTGCTTTGGAATTTTGACATCATTATAGGGTCATATGTGGCTCCTCTATTTGACGATACGAGGGGGCACTACAAAAAAACATGTTTTTTCCGACAAAATTTCCAACGAAAAATTTAGAAAAATTCGTTGGAAAACGAATTTCCAACGAATTTTCCAACGAAAAAAAATTCGTTGGTAATAAGTCGTCGCAAATTTTTCCAACGAAAAATTTCAATTTTCGTTGGAAATTTGCGACGAATTTTTTTTCGTTGGAAAATTCGTTGGAAAACTTGTGGCTAAATTCGTTGGAAACGAATTTTTTTTCCAACGAATTTTTTTTTCGTTGGAAACTACAAATTTTTTTTTGTGCAAAAATCGTGGAAATTTTTTTTTCCATCAAAAAAATATTTTTGGTTGAAAAATCGTGGAAATTTTTTTCCACCGAAATTTTTTTTTTGGTTGAAAAATCGCCCTCGCCGCCGGCGAGGGCCAGCCTCGTCGCCGGCGAGGGCCGAGCTTGCGGGCCATGGCGAGCTCGGCCCTCGCCATGGCCGGCGAGGGCCAGCCTCGTCGCCGGCGAGGGCCGAGCTCGCCCAGATCTGGGCGAGCTAGAGCTCGCCGGCCATGGCGAGCTCGGCCCTCGCCATGGCCGGCGAGGGCCAGCCTCGTCGTCGTCGAGGGCCGAGCTCACCCAGATCTGGGCGAGCTCAAGCTCGTCGCCGGCGAGGGCTCGAGGTCGCCCAGAACGCTGGGCTCGGCAGTGCTGGTGCGGACGAGCTTGGCGCTGCCGAGCCAGACGGCGGCGATGCGGTCGTACTGGTCGCCGCGGGAGGAGGCGGAGAGCTCGAGGGCGACGGTGGACCACGACGGGGAGCGGCAGGGCGGCGGGGGCGGGGAGTAGGCGGCGGAGAAGGGAGGGGAGCCGATGGTGTGGGCGACGATGGGCGCGGGCGCAGGTGGCGGAGAGGAGGGAGGAGCGGAGGGGGCGGGTGAGCTCGATGTACTGCTGCGGGGAGCGGCCGGAGAGAGAGGGCCGCTTCCGGAAGCGGTCGAGGAAGGAGGCGGCGGCGGCGGCGGCGAGGAGGAGGAGGAGGACGGCGGCGGTGGGCGGCTGCATCGTCGAAGAAAATAAGAAGAGGGGGTGGAGGGTGAAGGGGGGTGAGAGAGAGAGAATGGGGGCGTGCGGGTGGAGTGTGAGAGAGGGGGTGGAGGGTGAAGGGGGGTGAGGAAGAAGAAATTGAGAGTTTACATTCGGGTTTTTTTAAATTCGTTGGAAATTTCCAACGAATTTTTTTTCGTTGGAAATTTCCAACGACTTTTCCAACGAAAAAAAATTCGTTGGAAATTTCCAACGAAAATTGTAAACACTAAAATAATTGCCCGGAATATTGAAATTCGTTGGAAATTTCCAACGAAAAAAAATTCGTTGGAAATTTCCAACGAATTTTCCAACGAAAATTGTACACACTAAAATAATTGCCCGGAATATTGAAATTCGTTGGAAAATTCGTTGGAAATTTCCAACGAATTTTCCAACGAATATTAAAAATGCATAACAATACCAGATTTTTTTGAATTCGTTGGAAAATTCGTTGGAAATTTCCAACGAATTTTCCAACGAAAATTGTACACACTAAAATAATTGCCGGAATATTGAAATTCGTTGGAAAATTCGTTGGAAATTTCCAACGAATTTTCCAACGAAAATTGTACACACTAAAATAATTGCCCGGAATATTGAAATTCGTTGGAAATTTCGTTGGAAATTTCCAACGAATTTTCCAACGAATATAAAAAATGCATAACAATACCGGATTTTTTGAATTCGTTGGAAAATTCGTTGGAAATTTCCAACGAATTTTCCAACGAAAATTGTACACACTAAAATAATTGCCCGGAATATTGAAATTCGTTGGAAAATTCGTTGGAAATTTCCAACGAATTTGCCAACGAATATAAAAAATGCCGAACAATACCGGGTTTTTTTGAATTCGTTGGAAAATTCGTTGGAAATTTCCAACGAAAAAAATTCGTTGGAAATTTCCAACGAATTTTCCAATGAAAAAGTTTTCGTTGGAAATGTCCAACGAATTTTGCGACGAAAAAGTTTTCGTTGGAAATTTCCAACGAATTTTGCTACGAAAAATTGTTCGTTGGAAATTTCCAACGAATTTTGCGACGAAAAATTGTTTGTTGGAAATTTCCAACGAATTTTACTTTTCGTTGGAAAATTTGTCGCAAATTTTCCAACGAAAAAATTTTCGTCGCAAATTTTCGTGGCAAAAATCGAGTTTTTTTGTAGTGGGGTTAAAATCATTAACGAAATATGATGTGAAAGCAAAAAATTTCCACTAGAATTTTGCATAAAGCCACTAGCTATAAAGGGATTATTGCTCTTTATAAGTTAAAAAAAAAATACAAAGTTCAGTTCAGAATTTTGTAAATATTTTTCCTGAATTTTTCATATGAACCTAATTAAGTATTTGGACAAGAGAAATACATTTTCTTGACAGCTGTTGATTACGATCATAGAATTTTGAACATTAAGCAAGAAATTTTCCACAAAAATTCTCAATTGATGTTGGCTTCATCTGTACAATAGGTTTAGGATTAATAGGACAATTTTCCCAACAAACATAGGGATAATCATAACATGGCTCTTGAGCACTTATGTTCAAATGCAATCGAGTCCTTAAAACTTCTAATTTGACGTATCCAACCGACGCTTTTAATAAAGGGGCTTGTCAGAGCATACATTTATCCTGAGTTTTAAGGAGCAATTGCATGAAAGAAACATTTTAAGACTCGATTATGCTTCGAGGTTAGGTTTAGGACTCCTTCTGGAAGTGCTACATTTTGGAAATAAAAAATGGAAACTTTACCCAAACAACATAGATCTCCATGCCAGATGAGATCACTTTCATTATGAGAGATCGATATATTCTTTTTTTTTTTTGGGGGGGGGGGGGGGGGGGGAGGGGGGGGGGGATGGCGCCGCGGCGGCGGCAATTCACTTTCAATTGATTTTATCCCCACATATACACATAGCACACAATATGACATGATCCATAATTTTATATGCTTATCTTAATTTAACTTCTTATTGTAGAGTTATTTTTCTATTGGGAGTCTCCATCAAGCGTATAAAGTAAGGGCTTTTATTCAGTACGCCGGTGTAACAATGACTTAACACAAGCAAATTTTTTGACAACGACGCATGTACAATTTTTAATTTTTAGCACTTAGGTCCATTCCATGAGCAACGGATTGACATTTCCATTCGAAGATCGCTTGTGCAAAACGAATTTTTACGCCGGCGGGGTACGCCGTATAAATCCGCAAAGTAGTAGGGTATACAGGTCGAGTTTGGTCGATGAATAAATTGATTGTTGCGTCGGGTTTGAATTGGTATTTCTTTCTCTCTCGTCTGGATCTTGGGTCTATTAATGCATGAGAAACAAAAGATGAAAATAAACAATAGTTAAAGAGAGAAGAACTCAAGGGATGAAAAACATAACACGTTTTTGCATTGCGATGGCTGACCATGTTATTCGGACGGTACTAAATGTCGACATGGGATTTCACCAAAGACAAAATACAAGAAAAGGACAATAGAAACAGCATCGGTTCGGAGAGACTCGCGCAAGTGGAGCTCCTCCCGGGTTCAGAACCGGTCTTTATTTCCTCATTCTCAGCCACGCAATCACTCCTCGCATTCATCTCACCCTGCAACATAAGAAAAGTCATTCATGTGCTTTCACCATGCGAGAGAAAGTAAGTCGTGCATGGCTCAATGCTTGTAGTGAGCAAGTAGACACCGAATGCTTTCCGACACCTGTTAACGAGACCCTCGTTGCGAAACCGATCATTTTTTCGCCGTTAAAAGATGGTGGTAAAGGAGTTACCTGCTACAGTCGGTGGCGGGGCTGATCTTGTAAGGGATGTTGACGCCGCATTTGCCCGGGAGCGCGGACACAAGGCCGAAGTTGAGGCCCCGGATGCTGCCGGAGGCGGCCTTCATGCACTGGCAGGCGGCCTGGCGGTCGGGGGTGGTCCTGGCAGCGTTGTTGAGCGACCTGATGCCGTTGCAGCAAGCCGGGGGGATTGTCCCGCCGGTCCTCAAGTACCCGAGGCATGGGGCCACGCTGCTTGTCACCTGGCCACAGCTGATGCCCGACTCGGCAAGCGGTGCGGCCACCACGAGGCCAACCACTAGGGCCAAGCACACCAACTTGAGGCTCGCCATGTTGGGGGTGGGGGATTGAGTGAAGTGGTGATGTAGTGCAATGTGCTTGAGAAGTGTTGAGAGTGGGCGAGATGAGTGCACAAGGCTTGTGCTGGAGGGTTGGTTCTTATAGGAGGACGTGTGGAGGGTGTGAAAAGAAGACACAAGGGTTGCACTGCATGGGGGGGAGGCGTGGCGATAGGTTGGTAGTTGGGCCCGAATTGAATGCTGTTGCCATTTTCTGGTAAGGTGTAAATAAGAAAGACCCATGCTTTCACATGCACTGTGTAAATTTATCTTGCTTCACCTAGGGTTTTTGAAGGAGTTTGGTGTTATTATTACAGAAGTGACTAATAAGAGCTTGTCATATTATTTCGACGATAAATCTATATAGTATGTCTTAGCAAAAATATATGTCGAATACTATAAATATATATAACAGTTAATTTAGTATTTTAATGCAGGTCCCCATGCGTTTGCGTAGACCCCCCGTGGTATTGCGAGCATTAAATGCTGTCGGATCGAGACCATCAGATTCAGGAAGCAAAACTTACGCCCCACCACTGCAAATCAAAGTAAAAGCTCCAGGACAAGGCCCGTTTTGCGAGGCAGACTGCGAGAAAGAAGGATGCATCGAACCATTAAAGACAAAAAAACTCTAGGGTTAAACAATTCTCACATGTGTAGACAAACGTACTTCTGTACCGTGTAAAGATCTGACATCGCGTGCCCACAATTATATCGTCACCAAAAGAATCAGGTGCATTTATTCGCATTCGCCGGGCGATAAGTAGATTGTCGACGGCCTCGATCTAGGGCTAATTCAAGACTAAAGAGGCATCTCTCGAGTCTCTCGAGCTATTGAACTGGACTGCCAAGTGCCAAAGTGAGCGATGACACAGGATGTAGCCACGGAACGTCAAGCCTCACATGGACCACTTGCCCATCTAGTCAGGTAGAGCCAAGTCGACCGTGCAGATGATATGCTTGGATTTAAGTTAATAGGGTCCATTTTCACTCCCTTTTATCAATGCTTGGACCAGTAGTAACCTGAGCCAAAACGTTTGCTCAGAAAGCGTGCAAGTGGAAACCCTAAATTTGAGTTAACTTGCAGATGAAAATTATCAGAGGGAAGTTGTAAATCAGATATGACTGTGAGAGCCATTTGTGTTAAACATTATCTTGCTAATAACTTTTGAGTCACATGTTCGAGTTTTTTTTTTTCCCGAAAGACCGAATCCATGTCTCTTCTCAAGCCTCAAAGGCCTGCTCGTAACCATGCCATATGCCATACACGCTAAAAATACAACTCCTAGATTCCGTTTGTTTCATGTAAAATTAACTATGTGAATAATATTTTCTTCATTCTTTGACGTTCACACGTTTAGGAAAATGAGTTGCTGAGAAAATCTTTTTGTAATGCACGAAAAATCCATGCTTTAATTCATGAAATTTCATTCCTGTTTTGAATATCAGTAATCATTTTCCAGATTACAACTTGACCTGATACAAGACCTGTTTCAAAGAAATATGATAAACCATGCATACTTTTTCTCAGCTGCAAGACTTGTTCCAGTGAAAGTTATTAAAACAGGATGTAAGAACTGTTACAGAGAAGTTTATACAAACCAAAGGTAAAATAGGACCGTCTTAACAATGCATGAAACTGTAAACACACCACCCATTGCACAAATTATCATGCTCAGCTGTGTCCACAAGATTGCATGGCTAGCAGCTCCAAACTTCACAACAGAAACAATGCCAACCAAGATCATTTCTAATGATATTGAAATCTGTCGCAAGTCATAACATAAGCAAATAAGCCCAGCCCAACCTAGCTCCTAGTTCCAAGTCCCGCAGATCTATCCTATCTGTTAAGCCACACTGCAGAATGATACTACAAACCAGAAAATGGCACTGGAGTTCAAGAAACATGATCTCTACATTCTAAACATCTTCTGCAGAAGATCAGATCACTTTTATGAGCTTCATCCCACCATTTTTCTTGCTCATCTCTTTTGATTCTGTCACCAATAAGCACAAAATTCGGAGCAAAATTTTCAATAGTGTCCGAATTACCTATCTCCAAAGTATAAAAAAACATAATCCTTAGAATTCCATTTGTGAATAATTGCCTTCATCAAGTACATATGCAAATTCCAAATTAATCATAACTGGAGTAACAAAAATCTGAGACTAACTTTAGAGCCTCCATCAAGCTTACCTTCAAAGTGCATCGGGGAGGGTTATTACCTCCCCTCTGGGTATCTTACCAGCTCAAAGCGAAGCAAGATGGTGTCCCTCCTTTTCTATCACCATAAGTCTCTATGCTCATTTTGACAAGGCGTTAATCAAGATCTGGTAATCTTTCTTGTCATATCAATCACCTTAAAACACTGTTCTATACCAAAAGTTATTGCAATAGAAATGTTTGAAATAACCACTTCAGGGTTTCTTTCTGCAACATTTATGCTGCTTTAAAAGACCTTTGTAGTATTTCTAACTAGAACTCATGCCTTTCGCCAACTAAACAGACTATAACCTCTGTCAACTGTTCTGTGACTGGATGAAATGAGAGAAACCATTACAAACTGAATCATGCTTTCTACGAAGTCAAGCATTGACTATGGCAGTGGCAGTAAGAGAAAGTCCTCAGACAAATTTTCATACTCTTGCCGACACGTACCTTGGTTAGCAAGACAACCATCAAACTTATGGTTCTCTTTGAATAGAAGCAGACTATATAGGACAAGTTAGGCCAGAATAATTTGCATATAAGAATAATCAGATATATAATTAACCAGCAGCAACAATCCAAATACCCCACTCATAAAAAATAGCCTTAGCCATCAATTTGAAATGCCCATCACCAT